>PVKU01004234.1:8701-152823 GCA_004027475.1 Anoura caudifer
TTTTTTTTTTTTTTTTTTTTCGGTCTCTATCTTTCTTACTAGTTTCTAAATGGCTCCTTGGCTCCTTGGGTAAGACCTTGGTTATAATACTTCTGTTCACATGGCCTTCACTTGGTTATGTGGTTGATTGCTCTACAATTTAGCCGTATATTTGGTTTTGCAGTGGGAGGAGGTGAGTGTGGCTTCCATCTACTCTACAGACATCTTGGTACTACGCATTTCATGCTTTTAACATCAACTTTACTTCAGAAAATTTCGAATTGTTAAAATAGAGACTGAATTTTAAAAACTGAGGTTGAGTTTTTAAACAATGATAAAATAAAAATCATTATAATGCCCCCTCACAGGGTTGAGGATAAAATGAGAATATGTGTATAAGAATTGAAAGAAAATTCCAAAGCTGGTGTCATGTCTGTTTTGTTTTGTTTTAGATAAAAGAAATGAATAAGATCATCCTGCTGTCCCTGAAGAAATTGACCGATAGCAGGAGAATGTTCCCAGCATTTTTTTCAATGGTCTCTCAACCTTGACAGGCCAGTGCCTGTTTAGTCTTTCTAGTTCAATGCTCAGAAAGGTACAACACTCCTGAAGGACTTTATGCATATTTATTATACCACCAATGAATTCAAGTTACAGTTTCATTTTGAAGAAGAAAGCTCCTGGGTTTCTGATGCAGAGCAGTGTTTTGAATAAAAGATGCTCCTCTCAACTTTGTCTCTGAAATAATGTAAACTTTCACTACCAGCTCAAGTGAGGAACTAACTGCCAGGAAGTGTGGAGCTGGTGACAAGAACTATCAAGTGCAGCAGCTCCTTCTTGGGAAAGGGGAAAGGCAACTAGGTGACTAGGACCCTATCCTAAAAACCGCATTTTCAGGCTCAGGTCTGCCCTCTAGTGGCAGAAGGTGCTAGTTACTTTCTGAAAACTTGTTCTTAAGCACATCTGGTTCCCTCACACAAGAGTGAAAACTTTGAGTTCCAAATAACTAAATAAACAACTAGGAAGACAGAGAAATGAGAAACAGTTCAGATGGCACAGATTATTGAGATGGCAAGAGATAGAGCTTCCACTTCTTTGAATATTTCACCTCTGTTTTCCTAGAAATTAAAGGAAAATATACAAAGCAAAAAATGTATTTAAATTAAAGGATTGACTCTCATTCTGTGATTTTGTTCTACCAAATTTTGGGGGCTTTATGAAATGATGATTATAGTAAATGGTAATTTTCTTTTAAGTCTCATGTCATCTCCCAAATGTTTTGGACATTTTTACTTATTTGTTTCATCTCTACTTCTAAAACCTGGTGTTCTAACCCACCATGATAGTCTTTCAAATTCATAATCACTGAATTATTTTCAGCTGGAATGGATATCCAAGATCATCACATCCTGGGCAAATAAGGTATGCTCTTCCTCATCACAGTTACGGACATGAGACCCAGGCAAGATAAGTGATTTGCCTGATGATGCAATGTCCTTTTCACCACTCCAAGATCATGAGATTTCTTTTCAGACATACACAGTCTGGCCCTGGCCGGGTGGCTCAGCTGACTGGAGCATTGTCCCATACACTAAAAGGCTGAGGGTTCAACTTCCTGTCAGGACAACATACCTAGGTTGTGGGTTCAGTCCCCAGTCGGAGTGTTTATGGGAGGCACCCAGTCAATGTTTCTCTCTCTCTTTCTCTCTCTCTCTCTCTCTCTCTCTCTCTCTCTCTCTCATCAATGAACATATCCTTGAGTGAGGAATTAAAACAAAAAAGAAGAAGAAAACATATACAGTCTTCTATAGAAAAACTGCTAGGTTTTCATAACATGAAGGCATTGGACTAGGGCCTGGAACAGCAGGAATCCAGCAGGGAGAATCAGTGTTGATCCTGCTAAAGCAAGCCTTGCAAATCTCTAGACAATATCAGGCTGCACTAGGGGAAGTTTGGAAAGTTAGTAGCTTTCCCTCTTGCTGGTATATGACTAAGAGTGGGGGACTGAGGAAGAATTACTCTGTGGTCATGGGGAGGAAGGCTTGTGTGCTGCAGAGAGCAAATGGGGAAACAAAGCCTATAAAAAAAGGTAGGAGGAACATTCTACACCATGGAGGGAGCAGGAGAGGGGGTTTTAAAACTAGCTGTGGGGTCAAATGCACATGGCTCCCAGCAACCAGGTGTCTGCATGCAAGGAAGAACCAGTAACTCTCTACTGCTTACTGCTTTAAAAATCCAAGAGGCGTGTTCTGTAAATTTAGATTTCAATAAATTCTCTTTTACAGCTCCAGAAAAACTCTTTTCAAAAATATATTTATGATGTTGGTGAGGACATAAAAAAATTGGAACCCTCATGCATTGCTGATAGGAATGTAAAATGATGCAGTCCCTATGGAAATCAATTTAGCAATTCCCCCCAAAATTAAACACAGCGTTGCTTTATAATCCACCAATGACATTCCTACGTATATACACAAAAGAACTGGAAAACAATGCTTATAGAGCACTATTCATAATGGCCCAAACGTAGCAACAACCCAAATGTTCATCAGCTGATAAATGGATAAGCAAAGTATGATATGTCCGTATAATGGAATATTACTCAGCCAAAAAGGGAACAAAGTACTGATACATGCCGCCAAGTGGATGAGCCTCAAAAACACTATGCTAAGTCAGACACCAAAGGTCATGGATTGTATGATTCCACTTATATGATAGCCAGAATCAGAAAAATCGCTAGAGACAGAAAGCAGATCAGTGGTTGTTAGGGGCTAGGGACAGGGTGGGAAGGAAGGAGACTGCTCGATAAGCACAGGCTTTCCTTCTGCGGTGATGGAAACATTTTAGAACTAGATAGAAGTGATAGTTGCACAACATTGTGAATGTACTTAATGCCATTGAATTGTACACTTTTAAATGCTAACTTTTATATTATGTGAACTTTATCTCAATGAAACATGAAATAAATTTTTAATGATTTAAAAATATACAGTGGCTAGTCTCTTTAGTAGTTTCTAGTTAAAGAGATAATGAAAAGAGCATTGCCATCTAAATAATTTTCATGTGTTCCTCTTGAATTATCAAAAAATTTTTAAAGATTTTATTTATTTAATTTTAGAGAGGAAAGGGAGGGAAAAAGAGAGGGAGAGAAACATCAATGTGCGGTTGCCTCTTGTGCACCCCCTACTGGGGACCTGGCCTGCAACCTGGGCATGTGCCCTGACTGGGAATTGAACCAGCAACCCTTTAGTTTGCAGGCTGGCACTCAATCCACTGAGCCACACCAGCCAGGGCAAGATATCAAATTTTAAAGGGTTCTCTTTTTCAGTTGGTTGTATTTAAATCATTACCAGCCTTTAATAATTTTAGATTATCCCTACAATTCATTTTTATGACCTATAATTATCATTGTGCAAATAATTAGGATGAATGTGGCTGAAAGGATTTCTTGATTCCATGTGCTATGGATGAACTGCCATCGGTGATAAAATTTACCTATTCCACCATAGTACAGAGAAAAGTTAGAATTGTGTTTTTAAAAAGCATTAAGGTCTCTGGAATGGGTGTGCCGTTGTACTCCTTATTTCACTGATTCTAAGATGCACATTTTTTAAATTTGAATATTGCTGAAATTGAGCTGCCTTTAATAGCCCCTGAGGTCAGGTGGCTTCATAATACAGCTGCTATTGCCTGAGCTTGTATCTCACAAAGTGCTCCCTGAGTGTCAGAGAGCCAGGGAAAAACTCCAGAGACAAGAGTAAAACACTCTTTTAAGAACATTCTTGATCAGAAAACATGGACATTAATAACTCAATGTCAAAAATAGTTCCAAAGACTTGGAATCTGAATATGAAATTTTTTTTGGAATGCTTAATAAATTTATTTCAATTCTGCTTTCCTTTTCATATTGTACAAAGATTATATAGCACATTTCTTTAAAAGATTTTATTTACTTTATTTCTTAGAGAGGGGAAGGGGTAGGGAAAGAGAGGGAGAGAAACATCACTGTGTGGTTGCCTGGCCTCTCACGTGCCCTTGACTGGGGACCCGGGCAACCCAGGTATGTGCCCTGACTGGGAATTGAACTGGTGACCCTCTGATTCACAGACTGGCACTCAACCACTGAGCCACACCAGCGAGGGCCATTTCTTTATAAACAAATTATTAAATACTCTTCAATGGGTGTAAAATAAAAATTCAAGTAATAAGAAAGCATTTTGTCATGGTTTGACAACATTTTTGTTTCTGTCTCCAGGGACATAAAATAATAATGTCATATATTCAATGTCTTAGATTTCATCAAATTTGGTAATTATTTTCTATAAAAATATTAAATATTTTCATTATTTTAGAAATGATCCATAATCCCAAATATTAACACTAGTACACCTTCTCATTTAAAAGTAAGCACACTTTAATTCAGTAAAATTTACTTCTTCCAATAAGTGTTTACTGGTAATCTGCAAAAATAACTATATTAGGTACAGTGTGGAATATCAAAATAAATAAGAGAGCCCTTGTCCTAAAGAATCATTTATCTAGTGGACAAGAGATTATTTCCACTCTGGTGTGTTTCATTCATTTGTCCCTTCAAAAATGATCTGCTGAGAAATCTCTCTGTGGCAGGTCCTGCTGCAGTGGCTGGGAATACAAAAGCAAAACCAAATTCTCTACCCTCATGGAACTTACATTCTACAAGGAAGATGTTCAAGAAAAAGGATAGACAAGTAAATGTATATCATGTTGGATAATATAAGGGCTAAAGACTGGAAGAGGACTGTGAAATGTTGGGTGGAGGCTGAAATTTTAGATAAGTGTTTAAAAAACCCTCACTGAAATCAGCCTGAAGGAGGAAGTAGGGAGCTAAAGAGGAACGGATCTGGCATCCAGATAAAGATGAGGAGAGCTTCCAGGCAGAGGGCATGGCAAAGGCCAGGGGGGCAGGAGGGTTTGAGGAACAGGGGCAACAGTCTGGCTGGAGTGGAAAAAACAAAGCAGAGTGGTTGGTGACAGAATCAGAGAAGTAGGAGGGGGCAGATGTGGGTCAGAGTGAAGGCTTTTGCTTTTCTTCTGAGCAACGTGAGAAGAGAGGTGAGATGTTTGAGCAGAAGAGTGAAGGCTATGAGTTTCATTCTTAATGGGGACATTTATACTGTGTTGAGAGGGGACTGACGGGGGGAGAGAAGAGCAGGGAAGCCAGTGAGACAGAGGTGGGAAAAACGGGGTGAGAGGGGAGGGTGTCTGGGATCAAAGTAGAATGAGTGAGGATGGTGAGAAGAAGTGGAATTCTGAATATCCTTTGAAGGTGGTCCTCACAGGATTTATGGTGGGATACTCCATAACAGCAGGAGTCACAGAGGGCACCACCATCTTTGGTCTGAGCAAATGGAACGAAACTCTCATAACGAGATGAGGAAGGATATAGGAGCTAAGGTAAAGAACTCAGCTTGGGACATGTTAAGTTTGTGCTATGAGGGTCAATTCCAGGAGGTCTGGAATTGGCCTGACTTGTAGTGAAATGAGAAATATATCTTCACAGCACTGGCCCCTGCTGAAGACATGGCCCAAGTTGATTGCTTAATAACCGTGGGTCCATGGAGTTTCTCGGCAGTTTGTACCAGCTTGTCAGCATGGATCGCTGATACTGGTGAGTTAGATGGTGTGTGTCTAGTCTTGGTGAGACCCTCCAAAGGCTCTGTCATTGGGCCTGGTTACAGAGCAGCAATATGCCTGCGTGTGAGGCCTGTGGGATATGAGAAACCGCAGCTAAGACTCCATTTTCTGCTTCCCGATGGTGAGGTGTTTCAAGCACACATCAGAAGTTCCTAATCCAAAAGAGAGAGCATGTTCAGCACACCTCTTACAAAGGAAGCTTGCCCCTTGCCTCTCTCGATCTGCAACAGCCTTTGGCTGGAGGCATGCCCCTACTTTAACACTGTTGCTATATCGTAGCAGCGTTTTCCTGCATAAATTGTACATTTGCCACCACTGTCATTTTAGATCCTATGAGTTTTCTTTAGTAACTGAACTCTGCTTTTCTGACAGCATTAATGCATAGTCCTATTAGACATTATTTAGGCTGATACCAAAGTGGATTTGAAAGCTCCTCCATCAAAGGTGGAGTGTGTTTCTTCACTTCAATGAATTGGCCTTGGTGACTTTCTTTGCCAGTGGGATGTGGTGATAGAAAGAGTGTTCCAGGTCTAGACCTGGGTCTGAAAAGGGCTGCTTCCCCTTCGCCTCTCTCTCTTGCATGCGAACATGCCGGGGCTAGCCTGCTGGAGGAGGAGACATGTGAAACAGCGTGGAGTTAGCTCAGTTATCCCAACTGACATCCCAGACATGGGAGAGCTCAGCCAGGGTCAGCAAAACCCCCTAGCTAACCCACAGCCAAGAGGAGATGAACGAGAGCCTCACAAAGCCCAGTTCAAACCAGCAGAACCACCCAGCTGACCTATGGATTGGGAACAAATGTCATAGCTTATTATTATGTCTACTGAGGCTTCGTGGGATGTCACACAGCGTTACTGTGACAATTGGTAACTGATACAGATACCCAAGTATACATGTCAAGTCAGCAGTTGGATACATGGATCTAAAATTCAGGCAGCAAGTCCATGCTGGAGGAGATTTTGAGAGCCATCGCCATTGTAGTGGACATGGTCAGGCGCTCTACCAGATTCCTTTGAGTCCCTTCTTATCTTTTTTGAGAGCCTCACTCACCACTTTGATGTGCTTTTGCTTTCAACATTCTGTGCTGGAGTCATTTCTTCAAAGAATGGCCCTGGGGCCACTGGAAATACTTCACCCCACAGAGAGCTAGAAATGTCGGACAACCCTTGAGCAATGACTGACACTGGGCAGGACTGGGGAGGGGGACAGAGGAGAATGTTTGAAAGCCTAGTTCCCTTGTCTCAGGAAAACTCCGAGGCATAACTGAAGCTGCAGAGTTTCCTTACACCCGGGATCAGGTTAAAACTACCCTCCACAAGATGACCTGAGATTGTACCTGTGCCTGGCCTGTTTTGTGTCTGTCTCTCCCTCACCAGTCTGTTGTGAGAGTACTTCCTTAATAAATAATTGCATGCAAATCCTTATCTCTGAGCGTCTGATTCTGGGGCACCCAATCTTCGACACTTTAATTGTATTTGAAGCCATGTGTGTAGATGAATTGTAAAATATCAAGAGATTCAATATTCATATGTGCTCTCTATATTTAATGTTTAAAGGGATTTTGGTGTTTGTGGCGTTTAGGGTTTTTTTTTGTTTTGGGTTTTTTGTTTGTTTTTGGTTTGCTTGTTTTTATTTATTTATTTATTTATTTATTTATTTTTAATTATATTTTATTGATTATGCTCTTACAGTTGTCCCATTTCCCCCATCATTCCCCTCAACCCTGCACACCCTCTCCCACCCACATTCCCCCTTTAGTTCATGTCCATGTTTCATAAGTTCTTTAGCTTCTACTTTTCCCACACTATTCTTGCCTTCTCCCTGTCTACTTTCTACTCACCATCTATGCTTCTTATTCTCTGTACCTTTTCTCCCTCTCTCCTCCTCCCACTCCCCTGTTGCAAACCCTCCATGTGATCTCCACTTCTGCTCCTGGTCTAGCTGTTTGCTTAGTTTGCTTTTGTTTTAGGTGTGGTTGTTAATATCTGTGAGTTTGCTGTCTTTTTACTGTCCTATTTTTTATCTTCTTTTTCTTAGATAAGTCCCTTTAACATTTCATGTAATAAGGGTTTGGTGATGGTGAACTCCTTTAACTTGACCTTATCTGAGAAGCACTTTATCTTCCCTTCCATTCTAAATGAAAGCTTCACTGGATAGAGCAATCTTGGATGTAGGTCCTTGACTTCCATGACTTGGAATACTTCTTTCCAGCTCCTTCTTGTCTATAAGGTCTCTTTTGAGAAATCAGCTGACAGTCTGATGGGAACTCTTTTGTAGGTGACTGTGCCCTTATCCCTTGCTGCTTCTAGAATTCTCTCCTTCATTTTAATCTTGGCTAATGTAATTCTGATGTGCCTTGGTGTGTTCCTCCTTGGGTCCAAGAACCAAGAACCTCCTTGGTTCTTTGGGACTCTTTGAGCTTCCTGGACTTCCTGGAAGTCTATTTCCTTTGCCAGAATGGGGAAGTTCTCCTTTATTATTTGTTCACATAAGTTTTCCACTTGTTGCTCTTCTTCTTCCCCTTCTGGTACCCCTATAATTTGGATGTTGGGATGTTTCAAGATGTCCTGGAGGTTCCTAAGCCTCTTCTCATTTTTTGGAATTCTTGTTTCTTCATTCTTTTCCATTTGTTTGGTTGTTTCTTTCTTTCTTCTGGTCCACTCCATTGATTTGAGTCCCAGTTTTCCTCCCATCACTATTGGTTCCCTGTGCACTTTCCTTCATTTCACTTATTGTAGCCTCCATTTGTTCCTCTAATTTGTGACCAAAATCAACCAATTCTGTGAGCTTCCTAATCACCAGAGCTTTGAACTGTGCTTCTGATAGGTTGGCTACCAGTGCTATGAGCTCTGCATCTGATAGGTTGACCACCTCCTGGTCACTCAGATGAATTAGCTCTGGGGCCCCAGTCTGTTTTCTCTTTTGAGCCATCCTTGGTTTTGGTTTTTTTGTTTTTGTCTGGTCAAGGCTGTTATGTAGTGAGGGGTGGAGCCTTAGGCATTCACCAGGGTGGGGCAGCCCAGTCGCTGGGTTGTGATGCTGGATGTGGGGGCGGGGTCCAAATGACACTTGCTCCATGCTCCTTCGCGGTTTCCAGTCCCCTCAGCCTCCTTCCCCTATCAAATTGGGCCCTTTTGGTGCTGATTTCCAAGTGGGTGGGCCTGTGCACGTTCCAGGACCCTGTGGGTCTCCCCAACAAACTCTCCTGTGAGGCTGGGAGTCTCTCCTGGCACTTCAACCCCTACAAGTATTTTCAATGGGTGCTTTTAGGCTTCACCTCCCGGTGCTGGGGACCTGCGTCTCGCAGTCTGTCTTGCTGCTCATTTTCACCTGGTTTATCTGTGTGCGAATGTCTGTCCTCAGTCCCCCACCCTGTGTGCCCCACTTGGCCTCCTCCAGTGCCTGGAGTAACTGTGTGCCCAGGACCACCACTGGCTTATCCCAACATGATCAAACTCTGCCTGCCATGGACTCTGCCCCTCTTACTGGTCTGGGTGAACCATTGATGTCGGACTCCCACACAATTCAATTTTCCCTCTGTGCTGGTTGGGTTTTCTGTTTCTTTCGTTCTATATATTTGTTGTCCTTAATCTCGGTTGTCAAAGGAGGCACAGTGTGTCCAGCTACACCTCCATCTTGGCCAGAAGTCATCCTGTTTTTATTTATTTTTTTAAATATTTTATTTGTTTTTAGAGAAAGGGGCAGGAAGGAGAAAGAGAGGGATAGAAACATCACTGTGTGGTTGCCTCTCACATGCCACACACTGGGGACCTGGCCTGCAACTTTGGCATGTGCCCTAGACTGGGAATCAAACCAGCAACCCTCTGATTCACAGGCCCGTGCTCAATCCACTGAGCTATACCAGCCAGGGCTGCTTGTTTGTTTTTAGAAGCAAGGCAATTTATAGCTGGAATAGGATTTTCTAACCAAGCCATCATCCCCTCAATACATAAATGTTGGCTTCTGGTTGCAAGTATAAAAATTGATAGGAGAATCTGAGTGTGTGTGTGTGTATGTGTGTGTGTGTGTGTGTGCCCATGTCCATGTGTTGGTGTGGAGCACAGAGCAAGGGCAATGGGGCCCTGGGGGTGGTGTCAGCCAGCAGGCACAGTGAGGAGCAGCCTCGATAGGAGAGACTGGAGAATATATTCCAGATTCCAGAATGTTTTGTCCATAATTTAAGGATAACATGGCCAAATTCCAAATAGGAAAAATAACCATAAGTGCATATCTTTATTCATTCAAAAATATGTAGTCCAGGCCACTCTCTCCATGTCTGGCGCTGTGCTGGGCACTGGGGACACAACGTGAACCAGCAGAATAAGGCTGCCCTCACTGCACTTGGGGCAGATGGCGAAGGACACATGGATCTTAAATAATTATATAAGTAATTATTCAATTACTGTTACTGTGTTAGAAGGAAAAAGTAGAAGGCATTATTAAAGTGAATACCTGGGGACTGGACTAACAAGAAAGGCCTGTCTGAAGGAGGGACACCAAGGCTGAGGCCCAAGGATGATGAATAGAGTTAAACAGACGCAGAGGCTGTGTGTAGTGAGTTTGGGGACACAGGCGAAGGTGTTTTCTTCAAACTCCAGCCCTGGGTGGTGTTAAAGCCAAGCTCTAGCCACAAGCACCATTCCAGCAAGACTGTGTGTCACTTGGCCTCCCAGGATATTGTTTCTTAATGTGGACTTTGTCCCCTCCTGAAACTCCCCCACCTGGAGGCTATCCGCTCATCTCTCAAGAGTCAGTTAATGCCTTTTCCTCTTTGAAGCTTTTGTTGATTCCAGGAAATGTCAGACATTTGCTCTGCCGTGTGCCTTATGCATTCTTGGCATATCACAGGTACTTGTTAAATATTCATGAGATGTTTAGTGAATAAATATAACAGCACATTATTCAGTAACTTTTTTTTACATGTTTAACCCATCTCCAGAACCTGAGCTCCCTGGAAGCAGAGGCTGCGTCTTGCTCATCCATCTGATGCTTGATTTGTGGCACTTTTTAAATGTTTGCTGAATGAATGCATGAAGTTAAAGAACTGGGGCTGTGTACAGGAAACCAAGGAAATGAGGTTTCAGTGTAAATCAAGGTCAGATCACAAAAGGCCTCAAACTTCATCTGAAGGAGTTCGCACTTCATTGTATAGGAAGTGGGAGCCATTTAAGAGTGTGTGAGCAAAAAGACCAAGCTGTTATGAAGGTAACTGTCAGCAGAGGACACAATAGGCAGCAGCCGGGAGAGCCTGAAGGCAAGTAGGCCAGCTAGGAAATTACCTAGATTAGTGGCAGTAGTAAGGGGACCGAGGTAGGAGACCCAGGGAAGGGGGAGAGGGCTGCTATCGGACTTGAGAACTGATGGCCTGTGGGAGATTCACGCTGGGGCACTTGCCACCAGAGACTGCAGTTTGCATAACTTCTCCGTAATGTTTCCTAAGAATTCTCTAGAGGCACACGTTAAGTAATTAAGAAATAGTTATATTCTCCAGAGAATAGCTGAATGCCCTAGCTGATTTCCCCAATTTTGATTTAACAAGAGGGTGAGAGAGCTAACGCCAAAACTCCTTGTTGGTTAACGCCCACCGGTCTCAAACTGAACACCCCCAGCAACATCAATAACCTAAGTTACTTCTAGAAGCTTCGCCGTATTATCTCCTAGCTTCTGGCTTCCCTCTGATAACTGGAGTTAAAATTTCATTTTTATTGCTTCTTCCCCCATAGCTTTAATTACTGATACAGCAGACAATGTTGTGGCTTTATTTGTTTATTAAAAGTAAATAAAATGTAAAGAAAAGGGAGCATACAAAACACTTGTAATGTATTACAAAGTTTATACCAGAAGTCAGGAAATAGAAAATTTAAGATTTTCAAGGCACATGAATGTTAATTTATCTGCTCTGCATATGTTTTAAAAGATGTTTCATATTTAATCCTGAATCCCAGCGAATGGTCTGTAATGTGGGTGGGTTAACATTAGCATAACTCATCTTTTGATTTTTCATTTCATAAGCAATAATCATAATATTTGTGAGCAACTATTCTGTGTACTCCTAAACATTTATGAGGGCCCATTATATGAAAGAACTGTATTTTAAACCTTTTTGTATCTAAAACTTTAATCTTTATGAAACTCCTGCAAGCTGTATTATTATCTCTGTTTCGCAGTTGAGAAAACAGCCTTTGAGTGGCTCAGTGACTTGCCTGAGGCCACACGGTTCTTGGGTGATGACGCTCGCTCGGGAATTACAATCTGCTTGGCTCCCAAGCCTCTGCACCACACTGCGTCTCTCTGAGATTGAATAGCAGGTTGCTCCAACACAGCAACACAACTCTATGAAAACATTGAAAATTTTCCCTGAAATAGGCAAGTAGAAAGCTGCTTTCATGCTGCCCTGTGGGCAAAACGGAGAACAAGTCTCGGTAACCTTAACAGTTTCAATGAGCAAAAGAAACTGATTCTTACCAGCAAAGTGTATAACCACCACAAAGTACACACTTTAGAATCATTTCCCCTTTCTAATATAACTGTTTTTGCAGAAGGTCATGGCCCTGTGTGAAATGTCACCAGGCAATGTGGTCGTACAATAACAATATTGCAGGCCTCCGTGGACTATTTCATAAGAAATCTCATACTTTGTAAACATTTCCCCCTGTACGTAGTGATGCTTTTGCATTGTGTGGAACAATGCTCTGAAGCATTTAAAAGTAATTGATTGCTTATTAATATTTACAACAAACTACAGAGTGGTTTGGGGCTGAATGTTGCCATTTATACTTTATTTCCTGTGATGACAGATGTCTAGAAAAGTCAGGAAGTCCCAACTGGACCTAACCAGTCTCTGGCTCCAAATCCCGTGCCCTTTTAGGCTTTTGAACAGGATCCTTTACTAGTAATTCTAAGAAAATAATAAGTACAGATACTTTCCTTAAAACTGCAGAATAGAATTAGTACCCTGATCTTCTGAAGTTACCTGCTTCTGATCCCGCTGTGTGTGCATGGGTGCTTGACACAGAGCGTCACCCATCGTGTCATTTGAACCCTCACAGCATCATCTGCAGTCATTTTTACTACCTCCATTTCACAGGCAGGGGAGCAGAATCTCAGAGATACCAAAGGAATTGCCCCAAATCACTCATCTTGAACATTATAGATCTAGGGTTCAAACCTAGGTCAAGCAAAGCCCATGCGTGCCCTGCCCTCCTGTACTACCTCTCTTACTTAAAAAAAATAAAAATAAGAAATACTGACAGCTATCAGAAAATTTTACAGACAGGCATGAGAAAACATGGATAGTTAAAATTCACAAATAACTGCCAATTCTTATTTTGGCATTTCTGCCAGACCTTTAATTAGAAAATCAGTACTGTTACACAGTCAAATTGGCTGGTTTGAAATTCCCTGCTTCCCCCTGGCCTGATCACTGCTGGAGTAGAAACCGCCCAAAGCTGAATGTGGCAACACACCAGGCAACACATTTCTGCGTAATCAGGATTCGCTTTTATACGTGTGCTCCGTTCAAAGAGTAATTTCCAGGAATCAACATTTTACGGTATTTGTGTGTGTCTTTTTTAAAATCTATTTCATTGATTATGCTATTACAGTTGTCCCATTTCTCCCTCTTCATTCCTCTCTACCCTGCATACCCCCTCCCACCCACATTCCCCTCCTTTAGTTCATGTCCATGTTTCATAAGTTCTTTAGATTCTACATTTCCCACACTATTCTTGCCCTCCCCCTGTCTATTTTCTACCCACCGTCTATGCTACTTATTCTCTGTACCTTTTCCCCCTCTCTCCTCCTCCCACTCCCCTGTTGCTGACCCTCCATGTGATCTCCATTTCCGTGGTTCTGTTCCTGTTCTAGATGTTTGCTTAGTTCGCCTTTGTTTTAGGTGTGGTTGTTAATATCTGTGAGTTTGCTATCTTTTTACTGTCCTATTTTTTATCTTCTTTTTCTTAGATAAGTCCCTTTAACATTTCATATAATAAGGGCTTGGTGATGATGAACTCCTTTAACTTGACCTTATCTGAGAAGCGCTTTATCTTCCCTTCCATTCAAAATGACAGCTTTGCTGGATAGAGCAAGCTTGGATATAGGTCCTTGACTTTCATGACTTGGAATATTTCTTTCCAGCTCCTACTTGCCTGTAAGGTCTCTTTTGTTGAAATCAGCTGACAGCCTGATGGGATCTCCTTTGTAGGTGACTGTGCCCTTATCCCTTGCTGCTTCTAGAATTCTCTCCTTCATTTTAATCTTGGCTAATGTAATTCTGATGTGCCTTGGTGTGTTCCTCCTTGGGTCCACCTTCTTTGGGACTCTTTGAGCTTCCTGGACTTCCTGGAAGTCTATTTCCTTTACCAGAATAGGGAAGTTCTCCTTTATTATTTGTTCACGTAAGTTTTCCACTTGTTGCTCTTCCTCTTCCCCTTCTGGTACCCCATAATTCAGATGTTGGAATGTTTCAAGATGTCCTGGAAGTTCCTAAGCCTCTCCTCATTTTTTGGAATTCTTGTTTCTTCATTCTTTTCCGTTTGTTTGGCTGTTTTTCTTTTTTTCCCAGTTTTCCTCTTATCACTATTGGTTCCCTGTGCATTTTCCTTCATTTCACTTAAAGTAGCCTTCATTTGTTCATCTAATTTGTGACCAAAATCAACCAATTCTGTGAGCATCCTGATCACCAGTGCTTTGAACTGTGCATCTGATTGGTTGGCTATCTCTTGGTGGCTTAGATGAATTGGCTCTGGGGCTTTGATCTGTTCTCCCATTTGAGCCATTTTTGGGTTTTGTTGTTTTTTTGGGGGGGTCTGGTCTCACCTGTTATGTATGAGGGGCAGAGCCTTCGGTGTTCCCCAGGGTGGGGCAGCCCAGTTGCTGGGTTGTGACACTGTATGTAGGGGTGGGGTCTGAGAGGGAACAATGGCGCTTGCTCCACTCTCTCTGGCATTCCAGTCTCTTCCACCACTTTCCATAAGCAAATTGGGCCCTTCTAGTACTGATTTCCATGTGGGTGGGCTTGTGTACATTCTAGGACCCTGTGGGTCTCTCCAAGGAACTCTCCTGTAGGCTGGGAGTCTCTCCTGGCACCTCAACCCCCACAAGTGTTTTCAATGGTATTTTTAGGTTTTATTTCCTGGTGCCAGGGCCCTGGGTTGTGAGGTCTGTCTCACTCCCTGTTTTCACCTAGATTATATGCACACAAATGTGGTGCCACCTGGTCAGCCAGCCACCTTGCGGAGCCTCACTGGGTCTGCCCGTTGCCACCCTGCGCCTGGGGTCCACTAGCCACTGCCTGTGCACCTGGGGTCTGCTAGCCGCTGCCTGCATGCCTGGGGCTCCTGCACACCCAGGTCCGCCAACCTCTGCTTCCTCCTGGCGGACTGCACCCCTTTTACCAATCTGGTTGAATGGTTGTCAGACTTGCGTACAGTTCAATTTTCTGTTAGTTCTGGTTGTTTTCTTGTTTCTAAATCTTTGTTGTCCTTAATTTTGGTTGTGAGAGGAGGCACAGTGTGTCCACCTATGCCTCCATCTTGGCTGGAAGTCCCTATTTTACATTTTAAGTAGGACATTCATAAGATAACTAAAAAGCGACATTGTTATTTATAGATATTTTTTATCACAGAAGTCCAGGATAAATGTGTTGAGTCATCACACAGACAACATCTCTCACTCCTTTCCCCAAAGCATACCTGCATTATGACACAAATGTGCTGGGAGAATGCTGAATGGTTGTGTTTCTTTTGAAAGGGAGAGAGATGGGGAGCTGGTCAAGAAGGGTTAGCAAGCAACTCCCAGCATCCAAAAGAGAAAGAATCAGAACTCAATCTCTTTTTCTAGTCAAGTATTTTTATCTGGCTTTATAATAAGCAGAAACCTCTTTTATTGTTAAAAGGTGTCTCCCAAGACATCCTGAGGATGCTGTCTTCTTTGTAGAGTTTATCAAGTCAGTTGCTTTAAAACTCAATAGATCATGATAGAACTAAATGTGATAAAGGGCACACAATCAAGTTTTAAGAAATTATATTATCTGACATTCACATGTGCTATTTTTTTTAAACCTGCTTTTAGAAACTGTTAGGAAACTTGGAGTGTAGAGTCTTTTAATGTTTTCATTTTTTAACTTTATTTATTTTTCCCATCACCATTTAATACCCCTATACCTTCTTCCACCTCCACCCCCAGTCCCACCCCAAGGTGGACAATCTTAACAAAATATATTGGAAGTACAGGTTGTTTCTGATTCTTAAGCTATTTAAGTTACATGCAAAATTCACATGCACCAAATATTCAGTGCCACCCCTTTCCTGTTCTCATACCCCAGTCAGGATCCCTGGTGACAGTGCCTGGATGTGACATGACATAGAGTGGGTCCAGGAGCAGAAGGAAGGACAGCATTACAAAGAGAAGTTACAGTGCTGGGGAGCTGACTCCAGAATGGTGAGGTGGAAAATCATGGGCTTTGGAGTCAATGGGGCTGGATTTAAATATCAGCTTTACCATTTACTAACATATGACCTTAAACAAGTTACGTAACCTCTCTGAGCCTCGTTTCTGAACCTATAAAACAAAGACAATAACACATGAGATTACTGAAAGGATTTAATGAACTGATACCCATATAACCCTAAATGAGGCTATAGCCCCCATGGTCCAGTTCCAGAGGAGTGCCACAGTTAAAGAAATAGCATTTACAGGCTAACTATCATGGAACAGCAATTCCAATGTTATGTAAGTTTTTCAGTGTTAAAGAGAATCCAGTCATAACCAATTGTAATATTTCTTGCAGCTGCCTGTTTCTTTTACCTAATTGACTTGTACCTCCAGTCTCTGCTGTTCTTCATTGACCTACAACCAAAGGACATTCGCTACACATCCTCGCTTTTTCTGTCACTCCCACCTTACCTGCCTCCCCACCTATCCATTTCATCTCTTTCCCAGTCTTTATTACAAAGATGACTTAACTTCTTTTTTTTTGGAAAGTCCTTTCTGTTCAACTTTAGTCTCTCCAATTCTATGTTTGTCTGATCATTCTACATAAAAAGTAGAGAGAAACCATTCTGAGACAGAAAGACCAGTGATTTGTTATAGAAGGTGAAGGTTGGCAGATAAGGAGGTTTAAACTAAACTGAAAATACAGGCTTTTTCCTTGTCAGCGTGAGAGAATAGTGTGGTAGAAAATCCACCAACATTCTACATTGGTAACTTTCACCTAAGATACATGTAAAGAAGTAGCACAGGGTCTGGCACAAAGTAAAGTCTCAATATTCAGTAGTCCCTCTTCCATTCGGCGTCTCTTCCAGATACATATTGTTGTATAACAAACTGTGCCCAAATTAAGTAGCTTAAAAGAACAATGACTATTGTCTCTCGTGGTTCTGTGACTGACTGGGCTCACCTGGCCAGCTCTTACTTGGGGTCTCCCATGGGACTGCAGTCAGATGGACCTGTGCCTGGAGTCATCTGAAAGCTCAACTGGATAGTCTGGTGACAGCTGGGATGAATGGAAGAGCTGGAGACTGGCCAGTTCTCTCTCTCTTTCTCGCTCTGTCTCTCTCTCTTCCTCCTTCCCTCCCTCCCTCCCTCTCTCCCTCTCTTTCTCTCTATCTCCATATTCTCTCTTTATGTAATTGATTTGGGCTTCCCAGAATGACAGTATCAGGGTGGTCAGACTTCCTGCATTGTATCTGGCTTCTTTAGAGTGAGCATTTCAAGAGACCCAGGTGGAAGCTACAAGGCTCCTTATGAAGTAGCCTGAGAATTTGCAAAGGCATCACTTTGGCCAGTTAAAAGCAAGTTGTAGGGCCAGTCAGGTTCAAGGAAAGTTACATAAGGGCATGAAAACTGGGATGCATAGTTGATTGGGGGTTGGGAGCATCTTTGGAGACCATCTATCACATAGCCCATGCAACTTACCCAAAAACATTTTTTCTCCATTTTGGAAATTTAGATGTGTTTTGTTATACTTTATAGTTAATATCTCTGAAGAATAGAGAATTTGGGTCACATTGGTTGCTTCCTATGCTAAGCCAACAAAGTTGAGTAGGAAAACATCTAGTCCCTTCCTTGTTGGAGAAGCACAGGAGCCCTAAAATCAGAGAGCCTGCGTCCAGCACTTGACTCCACTCTACACTATCTCTTAAAGCTTGAGGTGTTTTTTATATCCCAGCATTTCCAGCCTATAACTGCAACAAGACATTCTGGTCATGAAACATCTTAGCCTCACCGAGGAGTGGTAGGCAGTTGACAGTAGTTTCAAAAAGTACAGGTAATGTAATTTGTAATGTGAATATAGGAAATAAAATTCAGGTTACTGGCAAGCATGCTTAAGGACAGAGCTAATGAAACTTGTACTTATTTGGATTTGTGACATCTCCCAACCATTTTGTCTTTGGTTTCATTGGAAAATGATGCAACACAGCACCCTACTTGACCTAAACTTTTTCAGTCCATTTTTTTATATCATTAGGAATTCAACCAATAGCAAATTCATTTGGATGAACAAGTATAAACAAAGCTTTGCAGATAAATGCAACAAAATCTGCTAAGTATCAATAATTCTGGGAAGCGCAACTGGCTAGAAGTGAGTGGAATGTGGGGAGACTGGTTTTTAAGATGGATTTGAGGAACTGGAAGACCATCCTCACCATTCACGGGGAGAGGGCAACCCAGGCTCCACTGAGCTTTCAACAAATCTTTAGAAATCAAACAACAGAAACACCAAAAGGGCCCAAAGTCTTCCTGGGTTTGGGCATGGGGTTGCAGTATTAGTACAATAAGGTTAGGGGTAGGCTGAGGTACCTCAAAGGAATAAGAACTATGTAATCCTTTTGATCTTGTCCCTAAGTTTATGGTACAGATAAAGCAAGAGAGGGAGTCGAGAGCTGTGTCAGTCACGATTCTTTATGAAGCAGCAGAAACCAACTCTGGGCAACTTGTGTGAAAAGAAATTCTTTTGGAAGGATACACACGTGGCACAGAAGGATAGAAGAGGAGGAAAGATTCAAAAAGAAGGAGGGAAGATGC
Organism: Anoura caudifer; assembly: GCA_004027475.1. Taxonomy (NCBI): domain Eukaryota; kingdom Metazoa; phylum Chordata; class Mammalia; order Chiroptera; family Phyllostomidae; genus Anoura; species Anoura caudifer. Next base: position 27,380 of record PVKU01004234.1, read on the forward strand.
ATGGACAGGCCTGTGCATATCCAGGCGATCTCAGTAGCAGGAATTACTAAGTGGTCTTGTCTGGACAAGGAAGAATGAACCATCACAACCATTTCAGTCTTTGCATCACTAAGCTCAAGGAGAAAGACAGCAATTAGCCAATTAGGGATAGTTTGCCCAGCCATTATCAATCAATCAATCAATCAATAGCACCATGATTCAAATCCCATTTGAATATATCTAATGGGAGAAGGATAATTCCTCCAGATGAGTGCCTTTGCCCAAAGAAAGTTTGAGGGTGGTGGACTGCCCAAGGTAACATGTATATGCTACAAAAGTCAGTAATAGATATATGCAAGAGTAATAATATCAGCTGTGAAATGAAGGATCCTGCCTCAGCAAGTAGAATAATCAGGCACGTGGATGGGGAGGGAGCTGCATCGCTAAACAAACCAGAAGTGACTTGTTTTGCCCCAAAAAGTGAAGAAGAAGTTGAGAAAGAGGGATAGTTACCATCTGAGACAACCCTTGGGAATAATAGATCTATTATTATTTTGTATCCCATCTGATCCTGCAAACTCCTGTAGCCAGATGACGTACCAAACACAGTAACATCCTTTTTCAAAGACCTAAGCACTTATAGAAAGGATAGGGCTACTGGTAAATCAAATGTTAGTTTGAACTAATTAGTTCTGTTTGTGTTCCTGTTAATCCCAGTGAGGGATCGGGGTTGGAGGAAAGAGGTGGAAAAGAAAGATGGTGATTTGAGCACTCTAGTGAAGTCAGGGCTGACGTAGGTGAAGTGCAAGAGCTTAGGGTAAATGAACGATCAGGCGCTTGGAGAAATGGAGATCTGCAGTGGGGAAAGGCAATCAAGGTGGCCATGGACCCTGAAAAGTGGGAGTAGTGCTTCTTCCTCTTCCTTTCCACTGAGAACTTAGTGGTCCCCCAGTCTCAATCTAGAACTCAGGCCCCTATTGTCATTCGGGCACATTAGGGGTCAAACTGGCTTCCTTCTGTAGAAGATGCCTTGCAACCAAATCACCATTTATAACCCTGTGGTTGGGGGGAACGCATCTGGGTTTTCTAAACACTGACTTACAAACTTTTGGAGCATGGCTTTTACATAGATTGGGCAGTGTCTATAACGTATCATTTATACTCTGTGATTTTGTTGGTGGAATTTATTCTGAGCGATCTGGCCTAGGGGAGTTTCATCATCAAGCAAACATTCATCTCTCACGCATGTAATTTGGTTAAAGCCCCAGTGATGCACAGTGGTTTTTATCATGTCTGCTTCGGTCTTTATTTAGTCTCACTGATTAACTGGCTCAAATCCTGTGCTTGTGTGGAGTACAGATAAACAAGCGTTTATCAAATTCCAGGGCACCTCACATTCTCCCTAGGGACAATGACAGACCCCTGAGCTCTCTAAGGTTCCTAGTAACCAGAGGCTAAGTGGGAAAGAGAGGAGTCAGGTTACCCAGGTCAGAACACTGTGGGGGGTTGGGGGAGGGCAGGTGGCAGGAGGTTGGGGAAACCTCAGGGCCCTCTGCAGAGGATTATATCTGTGCCCAGTTAAGTAAGACATCTTTCCCCTTTTCCTTAGCCTGTCCTGATCCTTGCCTGCCCAGGAGAACCTAAAACCAGAAGAGGAAAGAACAAAAGTGAAAGCACAGACCAGCTCTCTTTGGTCCTTTTCTTCCTGGAGGGCCCAACCAGCTAGCCCAGGCCTGCACTTTTGCAGGGAAGGGGTGAAGGATGGAACTTTAAGTTGGACTGCAGTGAGTGAGTGTGTGTGTATGTGTGTGTGTGTTGAAAGTGTCAAGAAAGTCATGCCCATGACCATTTTACAATGTAAAAAAATGAAATTGCATGACTTTTTCAGTTAATTTATCTTGTTGTTCTCTCTATTAAAGTAAAAGTTAAGAATATATGGGGTTTTGATCTTAAATTATCAACATGGCTAATCAGGAAGCTTTTTAAAAACAGTAAAATCAGATGGCTCTTGGGAATTAAGCCAAATATTACTATGGTTTTGTAGATTGAGAATTTTGAAACACCCAATTATGACCTTAATGTTTCTGTACCTCTGTTTTCTGTATTGGCAAACACAGAAGATTTTGAAAATAAAGTCAAAATGAAGAGCTCTTTTTTAGCTGGCATGTGTGCACCCAATGTGTAGCAGCAATATCCTCACCTGCAAAATGGGAGAATTGTATTAATCTCTACATGTGATTCTAGCTTTGAACTCCAAAAAACTTAATGCCACTTAAAAGCATGAAATTTTCAAAATTCCAGTCTCCAGGCTGAGAGAGCAAATGACTATGGGCTTATCATCTTGTATTATTGCAACTTAGATCGTGAGAAAATAGTGCAGGTTGAATGTTGTTTAATGACTCAAAGACTGCTAACAGTGGAGTTCTTTCTCTAGAGTCATTTACGTATCAGATGAATACATAAGCCAAAGTCACAACCAAGAACTGTGCACTGAACATACAGACCATCTGGAAAGAAATAGCTTAATTTTACTGCTGAGCAAATAAAAGACGTAGAACTAAAACATCAGTAGGTAACAATAAGTAATCCAGACCTCCTTGCCCCATTAAGTCTAAATTATAAGACTTACTTAATTATAGGAAGTTCTATTGCCATCTGCTTCTTGTTCAGTTTCTCTAAATAATGTGTGTGTGTAGTTTAAGAGTGCTGGAATGTTCAGTTTTGTGAAAAATAAACAAAACACCTTGATGTTCTATTTTAATGGCCAGATCTTAAGATTTCACTTCAACAGAATATATTTAACATAAATCATTGTAGTTTTGTATTTCTGCTAAAAGTTGATAAGACACATTGTACTAGGTTTGTTGACAGGAAGCCTATAATTAATAATTTTATTTTCCAAAAATAATTTTTACAAAAAATTTGCATAAGGTCAAATTTTCAAAGAAAAATTGCCCAATTTTCCAAAACACAGGAAAGGGTGAATACTGCCCCATTGAGATTTTGCTATCCAGTGTTCATCACTGAGGTTTAATTCTGGTTGAGAAGAGTGGTGATGTGTCTGCCTCCATGGGGTAGATGTGAAGGCAGAGCACAGTAAGGACAAGGGGGATTTACTGGCATCGAACATCATGGGTTTCTGATGATTGAAACCACAGCTGACACCAATCTTCACTTCCACTCCTATTTCAGCCCCTATTTTCAGGGCAAAGAACTCTTTAGGCTTTACATCAGAGGTTAAATTTAGTGAAATGGGGAGTTAATGGAAACTCTCTTCCCACTCAAAACACGTCATCAGGTTTGGGGAAAATGCACTTGCCTCAAATGCAAAAAGAACATAAAGAAATGACAGTGAGGAGAGAAAAGAGGACCAGGTTACGCACTGGATCTGATCCTTGGCTGAACTCCATTTGGCCTATGGGCAAGCTCCCAGATCTAACTTGAATTAGGGCTGCAACAGTGAAAATGCTTTAAGATATTACAAACATTCAGTGGCAATGTTCTGTATTAAAAGATGAAGGCAGAATGGTTTATAGTTCCCTAAGCATAGACAAGACACTTTAAAAAGAAAAAATAGTAAGGTGTCCTGTGCTTCCCTGACAGCACCCTGCAGGTGTGCAAGCACGGGGAAATGCAGACAGTAACACGTCCACTCTCTCAAGGCTAAACGCCGAGATGCACGAAAATCCTGCTTCACTAGAGTGGGGTGAAATCATTATTCACATCAGTCTTCAGCTCACCAATTACTCAAATGGCTTTTTCTCTTTGCAGGGGTCCTCCCATAGTAAATGAAAGAACTCAGAGATTGTCTTAGTTCACAGACTTGCTTTCTCTTGCCTGGAGTCAAAACTCAGGTTCACCCCATGAGGCTAGAGGAAAACTATGACTAGATATGTGTTGTTCCATGCTGAAATCATTCTGGGCTCCCATGTTTGGTGACTCGGGTCTCTGTTTACACACACAACCATTTCCTACCACACCCCCCTCCACAACCATCACTGTGCCCAAAGTAGCCCTTCCCTAATAGAATCGATGCCATGCGGTGGGCCCAGGTGACCAGTACCAACCTCTCTTCCCCTCGTCCTCCCTAACCCTTGGCACCAGATGGGTTTCCCCATGGGTCACTCTAGTCTGACATCTGCCTGTCACCTGTCCTCAGTGAGATCACTTTGGCCTATTAAATATGATTTGTGATATTGGATGACTTCGAAAGGAAAATGGTTAGGGTTTCTATGTCTACCATTTTAAGGGGCTCCTTGGACTTTATGTAAATTTTCCCACCTCTTCACCACAGCCTTTAAGATCCACCTATCAAAATACTGTATTGTAGTCTTCTTTGGAGCAATGGATGTCCATTTGCATTTATCTGCACAGGTCTAAGAGACCACACAGATGACTCTTCCCAGAGGCCTGCACTGAAATGACTTCCTATCCTTACCTTTTGGATCCTGCTATATGCTCCTCCTAGTAAGGTGAGTACAGACCCTCGAGAACAGTGACCAACTCCTTCCAAACATCCTTCCTTAGAGACTGTGAACTGGATAAAAGTCAGATGGTGCTTTTGGACCACATCTGTAGGCTGAGCACTCCAGGATGTTTACTGATACAGACAAATATCGGCAGGCTCCATGATGCCCTGCTCAGAACCCGATGCCATGTAGGTGACTCACCATCCCGATTGTCCTTCTGTGGTCACATGGGCAGTGCCTTAGTCTTCTGAGTTTGAAGAATAGAGACTATAATGATCTGGGGGTTAACAATGAACCATCTGTGACCTAAGGCAGAAGCAAGGCATTTCCGTTTTAGCTACAAGGTGGACAGATTCCTCCCAGCCTGGGCCTAGCTCTTCTCCTTCTTTATCCCCAGAGTCAGGGTTCAGCACCCGCCTACCCAGGTCTCTGATTCACATTTACACTGGAAAGCTCCTTGTTCCCATGAAGGGGGTTCTCCTTCCCACCTGAGTCCCTGGAAGGGACTCTCCCTCTCCTTTGAGTCCAGGCAGAGTACAAGAGTGCCTGGCATGGGCATGCTCCTCTCTCCTGCTCTGCTCCTAACTCTGGTGGCCTTCCTTTCTTCTCTGTCTCTCCTCCAGAGTCTTGCCATGGGTAACCAGCCCAGCAGCTAGACTGGCTCAGTCCCCTTCCAGGGGAGCTTTAGCTTCCACAGAACCAGGTGCCATTTGCCAGCAGCTGGCCCTGGAAGGATGTGCCAAACGCCCAACCTCACCAACCAATCACATGTACCTTCCAGGAGTTTATGTTGAAAAGCCTGAATTTAAATTTCCCAGGTGAGCCCCAACAACGAGCTCCCTTTTGGGACTCTTTCTTCCAAAGCAAAGTCAAGGTTAGTCACCTTGGGCTGTCACAGCCTCATTTCAAACACTAATTGCCTCACCTGTAGATTAGATGCTCTTCAAGTGTTGATGCTTTATTGTGCCCTATTTCTTCATCTGTATAATGGGGAAAATAATACTTGTAGAGTCCTTAGAATCCTGTCTGGTACAAGTGAGCTCAGTAAATAACAGCCATCATCATCATGATAATAATAGCTTAAGATAATATTAACACAATTACTACGTCCTTGCCACCAACCATAAGCAGGGCCTCAGAACTTGGTTGTTGAGTAGATGATGTTGCAGAAAACCCTGAGGACACAAGGTCTGCTGGACTGGGGGATGCATTTTAGGAAACAATGGGAAACCAGCAGATGGACTATTCTCCTGGACCCCTCTTCCCAGTCCCTATTTTACTCTGTGTGATAGCTCAGTGTTTCCTCATCACTGCAGCCTCCAGGAGGGGAAGCGTGGGGTTCCTGTTTTGTGACATTTCCACTATTTAAAAAAAAGTTGAGTTTTCAGGAAAAGTCCTTCATCGACTGGCTCATTCTCCCTCAGTTCTGTGTTACCTCACTCCGTACCACCAGGTAATGAATGAGTGGTAGCTAAGGAGGATTGCATAGGCACAGTAATTAGACTCACTTCAGGAACAGAGCTCTGATAATGGAAGAACAGACAATTCAATATTTGCCAAGCTTTTCATTAGCATATACTTTCATCAGCATATACCAAGCTTTTCACGGTTTATTAAGACAATTAATACATCTGTTCACTTCCATTTCTGGGTATAAACAGAAAATACACTAGTTAAAGAGGGACCCAGCATTTTTATACATAAGAACTGTACCCCCACCCCTTGTTGAAATTCTCAGCACATCATAAAAGCAACACTTGAAAACTTACCATTTATTGTATATAAACCTGTCTTGAAGAGACAAGCAAAAACATTACCAGATGCACACTGGGTACATTGTCTCTAATTTAGTTATTGCAGGTTTATTTTCCCCTTGCATAACTCTAAGAAGTAGTACCTCATAATCCACTTTTGGGAGGAAAAAATGCCAGATGCAATTCTTGCTCATGTTTTGTATCGGTTGACCCTGCAACCTAGGCATGAAAAATTGAGCTAGGGACTGGGACTTGGCCTACAGGCAGACACGTACAGCATGAAGTGGTCTGGTACAAAAGCTTTGCTATCTGAAGCATTCTCTGTTAAAAGAAGGCTGCCATAAACATTTAGAGCCTTCTTCTTGTCACCCAGGGAAGGACACGGTTGGTAGCAATGGTGGAAACCAAGAGACATAGAAAGAGAAGGTGTTAAGCTGAAGCCATGTTGTTATAAGGTAGAGTAGAAATTGGACTAACAATTAAAAGCAGAGGAAGTCAGAGGCAGAGAGATAAACGGGACTGGAAAGTCCCCAGGAGAAGGAACAAGGGAATTTTTCTTTCTGAAATGACAGCTACTAGAGTTTATTAGGTCCGTGCACAACATGTTACAAAGGAAGTAATGAGGAGAAAGGTGGGGACAAACTGTATGTAGTCCAGAATCCTGAAGTCAGAGAGGGTTTGCTGGATTCTGAGTTGCTGTTCTATTCTAGCAAGGGCTTCTGCTGCCTTTCCCTACAGGGCAGCTCAGTTGTTCATGGCACGGATTGTACACTAGAGTCACCCAGGAAGCTCTTCAAACAGCTCAGACGAGGAGGGGTGGTCTCAGGCCAATTAAATCAGAGGCTCCAGAGGTTGCGCCCAGACACTGGCATTTTTTTAAATGCTTCCCAAGTGGTTCTAAATTGCAACCAAGGCAGAGAACCAACGGCTTAACTTTATTTAAAGGATTGTTTCTAGTTTCCTACTAGACACTCTCCATATCAATTTCCACTGACATGGGCAATTCCTGTGGACAGAGAGGAACTCTTAGGGCACTGGGACCTAATAGATATAGGGTGTGGCAGAAGTAACACCTGCTTGCGTGTGGTTGGTAGGGTAACAATATGGGTGTAAGAATTTTTTAAAATATATTTTATTGATTATGCTATTACAGTTGTCCCATTTCCCCCTCTTCATTCCCCTCCACCCTGCATACCCCCTCCCACCCACATTTCCCTCCTTTAGTTCATGTCCATGTTTCCTAAGTTCTTTAACTTCTACATTTTCCACACTATTCTTGCCCTCCCCCTGTCTATTTTCTACCCACCATCTATGCTACTTATTCTCTGTACCTTTTCCCCCCTCTCCTCCTCCCACTCCCCTGCTGCTGACCCTCCATGTGTCTCCATTTCTGTGGTTCTGTTCCTGTTCTAGCTGTTTGCTTAATTTGCTTTGTTTTAGTTGTGGTTGTTAATACCTGTGAGTTTGCTGCCTTTTTACTGTCCTATTTTTTATCTTCTTTTTCTTAGATAAGTCCCTTTAACATTTCATATAATCAGGGTTTGGTGATGATGAACTCCTTTAACTTGACCTTATCTGAGAAACATTTTATCTTCCCTTCCATTCTAAATGAAAGCTTCACTGAATAGAGCAATTTTGGATGTAGGTCTTTGACTTTCATAACTTGGAATACCTCTTTCCAGCCCCTTCTTGTCTGTAAGGTCTCTTTTGAGAAATCCGCTGACAGTCTGATGGGATCTCCTTTGTAGGTGACTATGCCCTTATCCCTTGCTGCTTCTAGAATTCTCTCCTTCATTTTAATCTTGGCTAATGTAATTTTGATGTGCCTTGGTGTATTCCTCCTTGGGTCCAACTTCTTTTGGACTTTCTGAGCTTCCTGGACTTCCTGGAAGTCTATTTCCTTTGCCAGATTGGGGAAGTTCTCCTTTATTATTTGTTCACATAAGTTTTCCACTTGTTGCTCTTCCTCTTCCCCTTCTGGTACCCCTATAATTCAGATGTTGGAATGTTTCAAGATGTCCTGGAGGTTCCTAAGCCTCTCCTCATTTTTTGGAGTTCTTGTTTCTTCATTCTTTTCTGTTTGGTTGTTTCTTTCTTCCTTTGGGTCCACTCTATTGATTTGAGTCCCAGTTTTTTTCCCATCACTATTGGTTCCCTGTGCATTTTCCTTCATTTCACTTAGAGTAGCCTTCATTTGTTCATCTAATTTGTGACCAAAATCAACCAATTCTGTGAGCATCTTGATCACCAGTGCTTTGAACTATGCACCTGATAGGTTGATCTGGTCTCCCGTTTGAGCCATTTTTGGTTTCTTTCTTTTCTTTCTTTCTTTTTTTTTGGTCTAGTCACGCCTGTTATGGAGTGAGGGGCGGAGCCTTAGGTGTTCCCCGGGGCAGGGTGGCTCAGTTGCTGGGTTCTGATGCTGTATGTGGGGGAGGGGTCAGAGAGGGAACAATAGCACTTGCTTTGCGCTCTCTCGGATTTCAGTCCCTTCTGCCGCTTCCCACAAGCAAATTGGGCCTGACTGGTGCTAATTTCCTGGTGGGTGGACTTACGTATGTTCTAGGTCTCTGTAGGTCTCTCCAATGAACTCTCCTGTGAGGCTGGAGAGTTCCTTTCCCTCGGCCCCTCAACCTCCACAGGTATTTTCAGTCCTTGTTTGAGGCTTTATTTCCCTGCACTGGGGCCCTGGGTTGCACAGTGTGTCTTGCTCTCCAGCTTCGCCTGGTTTATCTGCACCAAAATGTGGGACACCCCTGGTCAGCCAGCCACCTTGTGTGCCTCACTGGGTCCTCTAGCCACCGCTTTTTCCTGCTGCCACCCCTCTCCAGTGGCCGCCGACTCCGCCTCTCTTAGTGGTCTGGATGAACGTGTCTATTTTTACTTCTTGGTTGTCAGACTTCCATATAGTTCAATTTTCTGTCAGTTCTGGTTGTTTTTTTGTTTGTTTGTTTCTAAATTTTTGTTATCCTTATTTCGGTTGTGTGAGGAGGCACAGTGTGTCTACCTGCACCTCCATCTTGACCAGAAGTCCTCTTTTAGGATTTATAGTTTTAATTTGAACATTTCACCTAAAATGTCATATGGTGTACTTGAGTTTGATATTGTTATTTTACAGAATTACATGCTTATGATTTTGTAATAAGAGAGTTTGTAATAAAAAGGGGGCATTATTTGTGCTGGACCCTGTATTTGCCATTCTCCCTAATCCTTTTCAATTACTAGAACTTTCTTCCTGCCTATATTAAGATGCCAGCTACATACAGGTAATAATTCTCCCTCCCTCTCTCTTTCTTCCTCTCTCTCTCTTTCCCTTGCTACTAATTTTTATTAGAAAGTTTCAGTTTGTTATCAAGCTCTCCTACTTGAGATTTCTATAGTGGTTCAGACAATAAAATTTCTCAGATATACTTTCTCTAGGAAAAACCATTTATTTGTAGGAGTTACAGAATGTGGTCTCCTTTGCTCATGTAAGGTCCCTCTGCTTTGATGAATAGAGTCACTCCTTTGTCTATGAATATTTTGTAGATCATATAGATCCAAACATAGATTAGCAAAAAAGAGGTTCCCTCCTCTAATGCACTGAATATACCTTTCTTTTCTTCATCTGAGCAAAAAGACAAGGTGAGGTGCCTGATTATATTTTGTTGTGCAGGCACCCCTTGTTCATCTGCACTTCTCTTTATTGAGCTTCACAGGTGTTGCATCTCTTACAAACTGAAGGCAAGACCCTCCACCAGCCAAAACATTAAGACTGGCTTTAAAATAGAGACAGGCTCATAGATAGAGAGCAGGTTGACAGCTATGGAGGCGGGAGGTTAGGGGATGGAGGGATCGAGCAAAAAGGAAAAGGTCTCATGGACATGGACAACAGTGTGGTGATTATGGGCTGGGTGGGGAGGGAAGGTATAAGGTGAATAAATGGTAATGGGAAAAATGCAATAAAAATATATTTTTAAAAAAGTTTGTTTTATTGTGATACTTGCATCATTACTGTGGTCTGGAAACAAACATGCAATATCCTCAAGTTTGCCTGTAGTGTAATAAAATCTTGAAACACAGATAGATGCAACTGAGCTGCCTCTCACTGTTCTTTCAGTCTGGTTCATGTTGAAATACTCTTTCCCAACTTTGCTGTCCTGAGTGTCACTCCAGACACTGCTTGCCTTGTTGGTTTATTAGCTCCTGTCTTCAGACAACGATGACCTCCCACACCCCCTTCTTTTATGTTCTTCAGCTTGGCCCTAATCTTTGCTCCTGCATGTTAGAATTCCCCTTCTCACTTTTCTGGTTCCTGTTTCTGTTTTCTTTTTCTTAATGCCATGCTGATGTCACCTTTCCAGCTTTGCATAGCTTATGTTATTCTTAGAGCTATTCATTTATAGCTTTTAAATGATTTCTTCTGGCAATTTTAAACTCCTAAATTAAAGATAACAGAAATATTTGCATCTTGGCTTTTAAAAATTGTATAAAAAATAATATGCTGTAGATACCTTTGCAAACCTAAGTAGATTCCTATAACTCAAAGGTCAATAGTGCCTTTCCAGTTACTCTGAAAAACCTCTGCCAATAAAATAGTGTGAAACCTTCTGGGTTCTACAGCTTCTTCCATAGGATCTTTCTCCTTGGTTCAGTTCCACTAAATCCTCATTTATCACATTGTCTACTATAAGAATCTATTGTGATAAGGAACCCCTTTTTCTCAGAGAGTGTCCCAGAGCAGTGCTTCTCACACCTTATATGAATATGAATCTCCTGAGGATGTTCAGAAAATTCAGATTTTGATTCTACAGGTCTGGATGGAGCCCAAGATTCTGAATTTGCAACCAGCTCTCAGGTACTGCTGATACTGTTGGTCCAGGGAAGCACATAGGGGGCTTCTTGGCAGTTTGGGTGTTTTCACCAATATTTAATCAAGAAAGCTTTCTCTGCACTTGCTAATATGTTTTCAAATTAACTCTCAACCAATTGCTAAATTAAGATTAGGCCAATAGCCTCCATTACTGATGTTGGTTGTCTAACTGTACTTAAAAATGTTGTTGTTTCATTTTGACAATCAGTCTTTCTAGTTTCTGCCTGATTATTCAACTCTTGGTCCTTAATCATTCCTACAGAACAATTCATGTACAACAGTGGCTATATTTATTTCATCCTAAATAATTTTCTTTTCTTTATAATACATTGTCTTCTTTTAGCTCTTTTAAACTGTCACTGTTTTTGGATTTATCAGACATCATGGAATTATGAATGTTTATAAAACACCTCAAAACAAAGCTCTATGTCAAAGACTAAAAAAACAAGTGGTCAAGACAAAAGTGCCCACAAGTGAAACTATTTTTTAGTGATAGGCAGAGTCCTTTTGCTCTGATTCGGTGATTTGTTGGAATCTATAAAATTTAGTAAATTGAAAGCTTGGAGGAGTTTATTTCATTGAATAAAATAAAGATTTCTTCTTTCCCAGTACCAGAGGCATCTGTCTCTATAGATTTGGTCATTTAATTATTCACCAGCTTGTTTCTGGGAGGTAGAGGAAGGCTCAATAGACAGTAGCTTTCTTTTTCACTTGTCTGCATCAACTGAGAAATAAGACAATAGTGTCACCATAAAATGGCTGAAATGTAACCTTCATTTCTGGTAAGGGCGATGACACACATAGCTTGTGTTCATGGGTGAGCAGAACTCCTACTCCTAAAACTTAGTTAAGACTTGCCCACCTACTCACAGAAAACCCTGGCAGCCTCCTCCCCTGGCAGCCTAACTTTATAGTGAGTACTCTTTGTTGGAAGTTTGCACCCAAGGAAAAGAAGAAAGTGTGGGCCCTTATTCCCTAACTCACTGATCAGCAGTCACCTGTCCTCCACCAGGAAAAGCTCAAGTTATTAGACTAGTGGAGGAGCCTCATCTACATGAAGAAAACATAAGAGTGGAGAAGAGGTGTTTTCCTTAACCATAAACTGGGTACTCTATCTTACTTAATTCCAGACAAACCAATCAACAGTGGTACATAAGTTTCTACTATGCACCATTCACTGTTTTAGGTGCTGGGGAAACAGAGTTCAATAAAACAGAGTTAAATCTTGACAGACAGGGCCATTTACCCTAGCATCTGTACTTATGCAGCCTACCTCCCTCACCTCATCTAATTCTAGTCCTGTCAAATCTCGTCTTTACTTAAAATTTTGATATTTTGTACTTCACAGATTTTTTCAACTAATTTCAAGCATTTTAAATATTGCATTAAAATATTATTCATTTTGGTTACTTGAGCTTTTCAGCTCCCTCTAAAATTTTGCAACTGAGATAAATGCCTTAACCTGCCTCACCCTAGTCTTAACCCTGGTTTTAAAATAAATGTGTAAATAAAAATAACTTTAAAAGTTAAACAACTATTAAATAAATTATCAGATAGTGGTGTATACCAAGTTGAGAAACAGGGTGTGCAATAGGAAGTGGATGGGTGGGTAACTTGCATGGTCAGGGAAGACTATCCAGGGAGATGGCATTTAAACTCAGACCTGAATGCTTTCCTCCAAACCTGAAAGCTTTTGGAGAGAAGCTTATAAAAATGCCTCAAAATAAAAATGAACCTGAAATGTGCAAGGAACACACACACACACACACACACACACACACACACACACACAAGGTTAGCGTGGCTTAAACATCAAGGGCCCAATAGGTGAAGAGTACTTGCTTTGGACAGAGTATCAGGAAAAGTTCAAATTTTAGGACTTTGTAAGTCAAATAAGTAGTTTGAATTTTATGCTAAACACACAGAAAGCAGCTGAAGGATTTTAAACAGGAGAACAACATGACTTGATTACTCTTTTAAATAATTTTATTTCACTGCTGTGTCAAAGGTGGATTACAGGTGTGTGGGTGGCAAAAGAGTACAATCAGGGGAGCTGTCAGTGTTCCTGGTGAAAGATGGTGGTGCCTTGGACTACTGTGATGATAGTGAAGGTGGAGAGAGGGAAGCAGGTTCCAGCATTACTTCAGAAATAAAGTTGATTAGACTTGATGGATTAATACAGAGGATGAGGAAAGGAGAGGAAGTAGGGGTGATTTCAGGTGGCTAAAGTTGAGCATAGTGGTGTTATTTACCAAAATGGAAAAGACTGGGGGATGCGCAGTTTAGGAGGTGTGTATGCAATCAAATTTTCAATTTTGGGTATGTTGGTTTTGAGATGCGTATTGGATACATGAGTACCAACTGGTATGAATTGAAGGAGGGGAGGGAGGACAGGGATGAAGATGGAGATATAGGCGTCATCCGTGCATTGATATAAATTACGGAATAATCCAGGCAGAGAGCATAGGTGGAGATGCGCAGGAGGCTGGAAATGGAGCCTTTGAAGCAGCTGCTGAAATAGGAGTAGAGACGAAGGAAGAGTGGAAGTGTGGTGTTTTTGAAGTCAAGAGAGGACGAGTCTTAAAAATAGGGCAAGGAATTGCAGTGAGAGCCACTGCACAGTCAACAAAAGAAATCAGGGCAGATAAGTAGCAAACGGTATGGGTACATGGTGGTCACTAGTGGCCAGACAAGGCAAAATCCTTTGGTGTGAAGTGAGCAAAAGCCTGATGGGGTAGGCTGCAGAGAGAATGGAAAGTAAGGATGTAGAAACAGTTGATTCTTATTGCCACTTTATGAATGAAGAAACTGAGGCTCCGATGATTAACTATCTCATCCAAGGTCAAAGCCTGGGGACTCAGACCTTTGACCCAGAGTTTATGAAACAATTTCCTACAAGGTGTACGCTTTGCAAGAATTTATTCAGCTCTCCTCCAAACCATCGTTGCACTCAAATGAGCCCTCAACTTAAACAATCTTTCTCGGTACCACTTCCATTCTAAAATGAAAAACGAGCAGGCCCAGATTGGACTATAGAGCTGCATCAAATCTCTAGCTTTTTCTGCGGTAGGAAAAGAGACGCCCCTTATCCGCAGTCCCAGCCGGGCGCGGCCCACTGCGGCTGCGCGGGCCGGGTTGGGGCGGGGCGAGAACGCGCAAGCCTGGACGAAACACGGAAGGGGCTGCGGCGCGGGGACTTAGGCCGGGCCGGGGGCGGGGCGGTCTCCGGAGTGAGGAGCTCGCGAGTGACAGGTGCGCGGAGCCGAGGCAGCCGCGGAGGTTTGTGACCTGACAGGAGGAGACACAGTGGCGGCGATGCTGGAGACCCTGCGTGAGCGGCTGCTGAGCGTGCAGCAGGATTTCACCTCCGGGTGGGTTTACGGTGGGGAACGAAAGGGAGCGGGAGGGGCGGGGAACGAGAGGAAAAGGCGGGGCGGGCGCTTGGGCCGGGCGGAGGAGCTGGGCATCGGTCCGGGACACCGCCTTCCTCCCTTCCCGCACCCAGGTCCAGTCTTCTCCTGCGCTTCTCATACCCGCCTCGTGGAGGGAAGTAACGAACTTTCCGGTGTTGGACTGGCGGCATAAAGTAACTTAGATTCCAACCGGCTGGCTCTGACTCGCGCCCCAGGGGCCGGGGTGGTGTAGAGCGGCCCGGCATGCGCGGGACACAAGCTGTACCCTCTGCCCGCGGCATCCGCGGGCGGGAGGAGGGGCGTAACGTGAGATGGAGCGTGCCTCCTCCCCCTCCTCGGGAGACTGTGACCCCGCGCCCTCTCTGCGCTCTCGAACTCCTCCGGGACACCTGCCCTCTCGGGCTTCACCGGGAGTGGGACCGCCGCCCCTTCCCCACGTTGCGGGCCGCACAGCTTTTCCGGTCACGGCCGAGCCGTCTGCGTCCAGTCTCAGCTTGCACCGTTAACCCTAGGCAAGGCTTGTTGCCTCTTCCCCTTTTGCTTTCTCTCTCTACCTTTGCCCGGATTTTAGCGCCGCATCGAAGA
The DNA here is from genome assembly GCA_004027475.1 of Anoura caudifer. Taxonomy (NCBI): domain Eukaryota; kingdom Metazoa; phylum Chordata; class Mammalia; order Chiroptera; family Phyllostomidae; genus Anoura; species Anoura caudifer. The sequence continues at coordinate 42,432 of PVKU01004234.1, forward strand.
AACTGTCAGGCAAGATAAAGAGCAGAACCACAGCAATACTATTAACGCCTAATAGTTAAGAGCAAAAATCAAGCGCTTCTCAAACTTTGCTTAGAATCACCTGGGCACCTTTAACAATCCTGATGCCTGGGTCGCAGCTCATACCAATTAAATTAGACCGGGAATGGAGTTTTAAAGACCACTCCACACCCCACCCCCCGCCGGTGATTCCAGTGTGTGGCTGAGTCTGTGAACCACAGGTTCTCATCTACCACTTAAGCAAACCTATTTCTGCAAGTTACTTGAATTGCCTCAGTTTCCACGACCGTACGGTGGGGTTATTGTAGGGATTAATGAATTAACATGTAAAATCTATGTCACTGTTGTTGTTACTCTGTGTCCTTTATAAAAGATTGGTCATCTTCAGCTCACAAATCCTTTGGAGAATGCTGTGAATATGAAGGCATCTTGAAAATGCTGTTTTAATGCTGTTCATTTCTCTTCAGAAAGATGTTAGTTACAATTTTATTTTATTGAACAAAAATGTTTATATTGTTTACCATTTGTGTGCTGAGTATTAATAACCTGGCAAATAGCTGAGCACTTACCTATAAAACCTCTTTGGTCGTTTTGATACTCTTAATAACATTAATTATAGATGCTCTAGGAGTCATTTATTGATGGTGTGTTTGCATGCTTGCACCCCCCCTTTAATAGTAACTTCTTTTCATAGTGTAAATTATTGAAAAATTTTGGTGTGATGCTGGAATGGTCTACTTGTAACATGAGCATAGTACAGCCCTGTTAGCATTACTTCAAGAAATTCCTTGATAGAGTAACAGCCCATCGTGTGGTAGTTACTGTAACTCTCCAGGTGGTGTGGTTGGTTGTCTCAGATCCCATTCACACACCTGACCTATGCTTAAGAAAGTTAAACTTACCTAGGAATATGGACTCTGGACCAAAACCATCCTGGGAGAGCTGGATAATCTGACTTCAGGGAGAGGGTTGAGGGGATCTGATTAGAACTGTATGGAAAGTGACTTCATGAAAGATGCCATAGAGTGGGGTTAGTTTGGGATTAGACATCCTGAGAGGGCTTTCATTTCCATTTAGGTACTTTGTTGGCTTTCTCCTTACACAGGTCACTCTCAGCTGACAAACCACTGGATTGCGGGTGTGTGCCTGTTACCTGGCAAAGAAATAAGTCATTTCCAAGTGATAGCTGTCTTCTGGTTGACTGGAAACTCTAAACTGTGTTCACTTTTGTCAGGTTCTCAAATTCCTATGCAATTCTTACCAAGAAAAAACCCACTGATTTTAGTGAACACTTACGTATATAGCTTGAGATTAACCTATTTTACACAATTGAATATTTTGCCTTGCTGAGAAAAGATGAACTTAAACACAGCACATGTGTATGTTGTGTGACGATACTGAGGGAATCAAAGATAAAAGTGACATGGCTCTCACTTCCCCAAATTATCACACTGGACCTGGCATTCTTTTAGAACACTTGGTGGTGATACCTGCAGAAGCCAGAGCAGCTCAAATAATTAGAAACTTCAGGTGTTCAGGTTGGCCCCGGGAATCATTCTGTTAGAAGTGGAAAGTCTGGTTCTTTTCCGAGCTGTTGCAGTGTGGCCAGCATTGCTTCACTGTCACGGAGAGCAACATCATCATCTTGGTGCTCATTTTCAATTTTTGAAAATTTATACAAGTGGAGCCTAACTGTAGGAAAATTTTCTTTTTTAAGTAAAGTAAGATTATTCTTTATTCTCACAGGAGAATGTCACATTAGTGATGAGACCTAATTCAATGAATACCATGAATTTCTGCCTTCCGTTCAAACTAAGAAAGAATACTTACAAAGATCATTGGTTAAGGGGAGTGTAGAGATTGCTGGTGAGCTGTGGAGGACAGTAGGTTCTCCATGGACTTGTGGCTTTTTTTGTAACTTTTTATTCATAATAACATTATGTCAAAATTGAGATAAATGTAGAAATTACATCCCTTTCTGATATAAGTGGATGGCTAGCTGGCCCAAAGGCCACAGGATTGAGGGGATTGGTTGTGGGCCTCACTCTTCCCCTCACCTGAGTCCTGATTAGATTTAACCCACTCAGAGTTCATGGAGTCTTTTGGAGAGTGCATGTAGAACATCTGCTTTTAGGGAACTGGCTTCATCTCTGGGGGAAACTTTTAGTTAGCTACACTGAAGCACATACTTCACATCCACCCTGGGCTTTGTGGAGTAAAGACCAAAGGCCTTAAGGTTGAAGTATTCAGGCATGACAAACGCTTCAGGGAACTGAAAATCAGATTTATTTATGGTTTACAGCTGCCTGGCACCGGCTGGCATTTCCTGTTTATAATGCTCTGGGTTCTTGGGGCTAGGGATAGAGAATGTGATATTACTAGTTGCAACCAAGACAGCAGGTGTTCACCCCTCAAAGCCCCCTCTGTCGACACCTCCACCCAGTATGTTCATTCTCTCTTCCCCTCCTGTAGTACCAGAACCTGCTCAGAGGAGAGGATCTATTAGTCTAATTTGCAGTGTGGTAAATGGTGAGGTTTTGCCCGAAATGTTGACTCTTCCAGGACTATTCACGTTTTTAATAAGCAGAAAGCTATCTCAATATTCAACTTGATCTAGTAGATAGTTACTGTGTTCCTACCAAGTGCCAGACACTAGACTAGGCACCCAAACTGTCCTTTCTCAGACACTTTTTTCATTTTATTAAAAAAAAAAAAAGATTGAAGAGGTCACATGCTCAGTTTTACACAGCCTTTGCTAAGCAGTGTCTATATATTGAACTACATCCTGGGGCTGCAAAATTGACTAAAAGGTTTCTGCCTTCTGTATGCCCTAGACTTGTGTTATAAAGCAAAGAAGAGGGAACTGAATGTTAAAAGTACAAATGATGTGGTATGTGAGCCCACAGGAAAGAGTCATTAAGTCAGGTGCATTTGCAGAAGGCTTCAGGGAGGAGATGTCTTCTAAACTGAGCTTTGTTGAATAAAGAGGGATTGTGATACATTTAGTTAAGGGTCTTTCAGAGATGGAAGATAAAGCTGAAAAGTAAGTTTCATGACTGATAATAGAAGATCTTTAATGCTTTGCTAAGTTAATACATTTAGCAAATATTGATTGACTGCTTTCTCAGTGACAGGTACTATTCCAGGAGCTAGGGATGTAGCAGAGAATACACCACACAGCAGATAATGTCCCTGCTCTTATTCTAGTGGCAGGAGACAAGTATCTAGAAGGTCATATGTACTGTTACTAAAAATAAAGCAGGTTAAGGGGGATTGAGAATGGGGTGATTGCTTTATATAGGATAGTCCTAGCTTATTTTTAAATTGACTGAATCTTTTGGAGGTTTTTGTGAAGTGGAGCAACGTGAGCCTGTCTAGATTTCTGGAAGGATAATTTGGGAGGCAGTGTGATGGAGGGCTAGGTATGGGGAGCAGGGAGATCATTGAGGAGGCTGTCACTGACGGTCAGGTGAGAGGGGGTAATGCAGGGCTGGTAGGAATGTAAAGAAGGAATGGACCTCACAAGCTCCTGTCAGATTTGTAAACAGTGAGTTGCAGGAAGTGAGAATGGTAGGGAAAGTGAGGATGTTAATTTTGGAGTTTCTTAAATGATGTCATTTTCCAGCATGAGAGAATTTAAGAATAGTTTTAAGAGAGAAGGAACAGTTGACAGTAAATTTGTTTTGCATTAATTTAACAGCTGGACCTCCAAAAGTTAGTTAGAAATTTAAGAAACACTCAGCAGAGAGGTCAGAATTCAAATGGTGTATTTGGGATTAATTAGGATGTAGTCTGAATTTCTCTCCCTTTCCTGAATCTGTGCAGCTTTTGTGTGAATCCCTCAGGGTTCAGAAATTAGGGGGTCATGTGTACTTTTAAGAGTGATTGATGCTTTTGTGTTTCCCTGACTTGTTTTTAGAAAAGAAAAAATTGAACATTAATGGGAAAATACAGTAGATTGGATGTGTATTCATAGAGAGAATTTAAAGTCAGAGTAGTGGAGCCAAAACATGATGGGAGGAATTTTGTGGTGTTTTAAAGCAAGCATCCTTATGTTTTATAATAGCTGATGAAGTTAGATGAGTAGGAAATTGAGGTGCAAATAAATAGATTGCCATCAGGGTCACCCCTTGACATTGAATCAGCAGAGAAAGCACATTTTCTGTTCTTCAGTCATTGTAGTGCTCTCTGTATCATTCTGTTTATCTCCTTTAAAAAATTTTTTGTCTAAGCAGTTTTGCTCATCACCTCCATTTCTTAGTAAGATGCCTCCATGTTAGTCTTTTCCATAAAGCTTGAAGAAATAAATGTGCTGGTGTCAAATTAAGGTTAAGTCTTTGGGAGAGTCTGAAAATAAATTATTAAAGTGCTATGATGAATTTGAGGTTTAGTGCTTTGAACTCAAAAAGGTGCATTAGTTGCTTTTGGTAGAAGATAATTGTCAGGTGGCTCACTGAAGTCTGTATATTAATATCCTCACACAGCAGCACTTACGTCTTCTTGGGGGTATACGGTAATAGGAAGTTTCAGGAGCCTTGCATAGGGCCTAGTGCGTGGGGGGACCTCCTCTTTATTTCATGTTGGCCCAGTAATGTTAGTAGCTTCTCACCTTTCTTGATGGTGATACTTTTTATTTGAATTAGCTCTATAGTTTACAGAATGCTACAAAAGTCATATTTGGAATTTTATTTAATTCTTGTGGCAAATCACTGTGGTCAATCTAACACTACCATTTATGTTTGAGGAAGCTGGGGTATTTACACCCAGATCAGCATTTCCTTCTCAGCATGTCACTGGACTGTGGTAGAATAAATAGACTTTATTGGTGGGTTATTTCCAGCATAGGGCCACTGTAAGGAACTTAAGTAGAGTTATGCCAAAATAAAAATGTTAAGCTATTTTCAGTTGAATTCTTGCTGTAGAATGTATTTTAGAATCTTTTTGCTTTTTTGGTTACTTGTTATATATATCTGACCTCATATATTTTTCAACTTAAAATAAGAATCATTTCAACCTTTTTATCTCTCCTGAATTTTATTGACTGTTTTTCATTTCCTTGTAGATAACTTTGTTTTCTCTAACAGTTACTATTCTGAATTTTGACACATTGCCAATTTATATGGAAAAGATGTGATGAGAAAAATGAATATCTAAAAGACTGTTTTGATTTAAAAATTTTTTTATGAAGTTTCAAACATACACAAAAACAAACAGCACAGTGACCCCCTTATCTCCATGTTCAGACTCAGCAGTTGTCGACTATTGCCACAGTTGCTTTGTCTCTCCCCTGATTCGTATCTCAGGCTTGTCTTTTATTATCTCTCACACATCGGTTTGCATCTCTAAAAAATTGTAGATGTGACATAAATGCAATGCCAATATCATACCTAATAAAATGAACACTGATTCTTTGTTGCTATCAATTATCCTGTCCATAATCAGATTTCCTGGTTCTTAGAAAGTCTTTTTACAGTTGATTTGTTCAAATCCAGATCAGATAAGTTCTACACATTACATTTAAAGACCAGTTTTTAAAGCAGATAGTTGTTAAGGAAGCATATGGAGAAGCTCTCATTGATTCCTTCAACGATTTTATTTTCAGCTTCGTGTAACATTCCTTCTTTCTCTGTTATTCCCAACTAATTTGTTTTCTTTTGGGGGGTGGGTGGGGAGAGAGGAGGAGAATCCCAAAGTTGATATATTACAAATGAGAAATTAAAAAGCTTATTTTATTTTTAGAGTGACTTTTATTGAATTCTAACATTACATGATAATCCAAACTTCTGCACTTTTAAAGATATCTAGAACATTAACATGACTGGGACTAATGGTTAACATTATGTAATAAATTGAATAATAATGCGATACAAGCAATTTATAAAAGTACAAGTGAAGAAAAGATGTGACATTCAATATGAATTACTTTGACTGATAAAATACTGCCAAGCTCAGTTTATAGGGAATGATTTGAGTTTAATATGACCAAAAGTAAAAGAAATAGCAATGACAGTGATGATTACTTCTCATTTCTCATGCAGTATTTCAGACTTGTGGTTTGTTCTCTCCTCTCTTTCATTATAGATATAGGTGTATAGATAGCTAGAAATACTTTATTTTGTACTGCCAAAGTAGCCAGTCTGCTTAACTCCCCCCCACATTCTTATGTTTTACCTAACAGACTGGCACTACTTTATTTTTTTTTATTAAAGTATAAATGTTATACAATAGTTTTAGTTTCAGGTATGCAGCTAGTGATTTGACATCTATGAATCTTATGATGTGCTCACCACACTAAGTTTAGTGTTTATCTGTCTAGTAATCAACGTGTAAAGTTAGCACACTATTACTGACTGTATTCCCTTTCACTTTCCTCACCCATCCCTTTCCCCTCTGGCAGCCATCAGTTGTTTCTCTGTTTTTGTTTCATTTTGTTTCTTTGTTTTTATCTTTGTAATTCCACATGTAAGTGAAATCATGAGGTGTTTCACGTTCTCTGTCTTAGTTCTGAAAGGTTATTTTAGAAATAAATATTTGAAATACCAACCTAGGTATATGTGAGATCACATAAGAGTGGGCAAAGAGGATCTTAGCAGTTCCCTTTCAGTAGCCTTTGTAACAGCTAACCATACGCAATTTTCCTGAATCACTAAAAATGATACTAAAATAATTTTGAGTGTAATGCACTGCTGTATAGATTGTCTTGGTTAATCCTACTTCAGATGGCAAAACTAAGTGCTTTTCTCAAACTTTGGAGTAGAAATGGTAGAACATAGCTATCAAAATACCTTTCTCTAGTTGTTGCCTAATCTCCTTTAAACCAGATTTACTTGTTTCTGCAGGACGGGTTAGACTTCTTTAATACAATTTCCTAGACTCATCTGGCGAAATATACAAATTAGGTTGTATCAAAGGGATTATGTAGTCTTTTTAACATGTAGAGATACCAGTCTCATCAATATTTTAATTTTTGAAAAAGTACATAGAGTAACATAAAAATCTTTGTATGAAATTGGCATTCCAATTTGCCGAAATCATTTGATCAGAAGTTCCCTTCTGGTGTTTAGCCAGGCATTACTGACAAAAAAGATGGAATCCTGTGTCAGGGTTTGCACGAATAGTTGTGCAGATCATACACTGCACAACACAGGGTTGGGACATTCATATGAGAGTCAGCTGGTGTATTAGCACAGTTTCTGGCTGATGGCAGTAAGGTGTCTTGAGGAAGAGGCACTTATTTCTGTTTTTACAAAGGCTGTGTAGGGGCTAGCAGTGCTGTTATGGCCTATGCTTCAGACTTTATTTAGAAATGAACATTTGTTGAAGTGATCAAGAAGAGCACATACACCAATATCTCATATGAGATTATATCATAATCTAGCACTTACTTTTTGGCAACCTCAATAGTACACAGCCAAAAGAAGGTAAGAGTGGACCATTGAAATGAAACAAATTATACAAAGTTTACGAACTTAATATTTTATATATAGAAAGGTATTTCATTGTATATATACATTTCTGGCCCATTTATGTTTTCTAGCATGTATTTTCCATTTATATGTTTTCCCTTTCTACTTGCTTTAAAAAACCAAATAGAAGGGAAAGAAGCTATATAGTTAAGTAGCTCGCAGAAGCAGTAAGTGATAGCTGATAAACAGATGGCCAGTGGTGGAGCTGGAAAATTTAAATTTGAAAAAAATAGGTGCAGGATTCCCAAAGAAACTAAAAAAACTAGTGTAGATTGGTATCAAGCTGGAAAATGAAGAGGCATTCCTAGCTTGGAAACATGTCAGGACAATACTGTTTTGCCCCAAAAATGCAGTCAGTGGTAGTCATAAATTATGACCTGGAGATTATGAAAATGTTAGACTATACCATGTCCTCTTTAATGAGAGAGGTTTGTAATACATTTTAGAAAGCTTTTTATAAGTAGCTAAAATTTCACCAAATGTTGGTACTTACAGATTTGAGTATCTGGCATAGTATTTACTTAATAAAATGTGCTGCTTAGTTAGCTTTGTTAAACCTGCCAAATTCACTAGTTTGATCACATTTAGGAATTGTTTCTAAAAAAAAGAATTTGGGACAAGAAAAATTGTATAAAAATTTTTGCTACAAACTTTCCATTTGCAGTGTTTCACATACAGTAAAGAGTAAGACTGCTTGTTTTTACTATGTACTACTTCTAATGTTTGCTACAGATCTTTTATTTGGGACAGCTAACAAATAGTAAACATATGTTTTTACAAATAATTTTTCTGTAGAAATGCTTAATTCTTGCTAAAAAATTTAGCTCCTCTGAACCAAATATGAACAGCTGTGAAATTTACTGTTAATATTTCTTGAGCTCTAAGAATATTTTATACTTGTTGAATTACAGGTTGAAGACTTTAAGTGACAAGTCAAGAGAAGCTAAAGTAAAAAGCAAACCAAGGTATGCGTGGGATAAGATTTAATTTATTGTGACTTAAATTTCATCCAGCTTTTGGGTGTAGTCATAATAGTATAATTACTTCAGTGGGTTTTAGATCTCTTGAGTGTATCTGATTACAAAACAGTTTATTGATTCTTTCTAAATTTTGTAACACTGGAAAAATTTTTGATAAAATTGTAAAATGGTTGAAAAAATGATGCAAAAAAAGTGTAATTGTTTCAGTCTGACAATCAGTGATTGTTGTTCAATCACAATCATTTTTATTTGTACACTAAGAAAAAGCAAATTAAAAATCCTGCATTATTAAGAAGCAAATTAGTAATGGAACACATTTGACAAGCAAACCTCTTTAGCCCTGCTACCTGTTTTGTATGAAAACTCTGCTGTCATTTTTTAAAAATAATATTTCATTATTTATGCTGTTACAGTTGTCCCAATTTTTCCCCCTTGGCCCCCTCCACCCAACCCCTTTGCACTTCTATAGTCATACCCAAACTGTTGTCCATGTCCATGGGCCCTTCATATCTGTTCTTTGACTAATCCCTTCACCCTCTTTCAAAGAGTCCCCAGCTCCCTCCTCACCTCTTTCCAGTCAGTCTGTTCCATGTTGTATGCCTCTTGGCTCTCTTGCTCATTGGTTTGCTTTGTTCATTAGATACCACTTATAAGTGAGATCATATGATATTTGTCTTTTGCTGACTGGCTTATTTCACCTAGCATAATACTCTCCAGATCCATCCATGCTGACACAAAAGATGGGATCCTCCTTTTTTCTGCTGTGTAGTATTTATTCCATTAGGTAAAGGTACCGCAGTTTTTTAATCCACTCATTTACTGATGGGCACTTAGGCTGTTTCCAACTCTTGACTATTGTGAATAGCACTGATATGAACATAGAAGTACATAAATTCTTTTGAATTGGTGTTTTCGGATTCTTAGGGTATAGTTCCAGCAGTGGAATCACTGGGTCAAAAGGCGGCTTCATTTTTAATATTTTGAGGAAATTGCATACTGTTTCCCACAGTGGCTCCACCAGTCTGCATTCCCACCAACAGTGCACTAGAGTTCCCTTTTCTCTACATCCTCACCAACAATTGTTTGTTGATTTTTTAATTATAGCCATTTTGGCAGGTGTCAAATCATATCTCATTGTAGTTTTAATTTGCAGCTCTGATGGCTAGTGATGTTGAGCAATTTTTCACATGCCTATGGGCCATCTGCATATCCTCCTTGGAGAAGTGTCTAACAGGTCCTTTGCCCATTTTTAATTGGATTATTTGTCTTCCTGGTGTTGAGTTTTATGATATTTTATATATTTTGGAGATTAAACCTTTGTTTGGTGTATCATTGACAAATATATTCTCCCATGCAGTCAGTTCCCTTTTCATTTTGATGATGATTTCTTTAGCCATGCAGAAGCTTTTTAATTTGATGTAGTTCCATTTGTTTATTTTTTCCTTAACTTCCCTTGCCCTAGGAGATATATCAGCAAAAATATCACTATGCGGGATACCTGAAATTTTACTGCCTACGTTTTCTGCTATGATTTTTATAGTATCATAACTTATATTTTATAAGTCTTTTATCTATTTTGTATTTATTGTGTATGGTGTAAGCTGGTGGTCTAGTTTCATTTTTTTGCGTGTAGCTGTCCAATTCTCCAAACACCATTTGTTGAAAGAGGCTATTTTTACACCATTGTATGCTTGTGCCCCCTTTGTCAAATATTAATTGACCATAGAGACTTGGATTTATTTCTGGGCTCTCTATTCTGTTCCATTGATCAATGTTGTCTGTTCTTATGCCAGTACCAGACTGTTTTGATTACTGTGGTCTTGTAGTATAGTTTCATATCAGGTATTGTAATCCTTCTGACTTTGTTCTTCTTTCTGAAGATTGCTCAGGCTGTTCGGGGTTTTTAATTCTTTCTGGTTCCATATACATTTTTGGAATATTTGTTGTCTGCAAAATATGCCATTGGCATTTTAATAGGAATTGTGTTGAATGTATAGATGTGCATTTTAATAATGTTAATTCTTCCATCCATGAACAGGGCATGTTTCCATTTATTTATATCTTCCTCAGTTTCTCTCTTCAGTGTTCTGTAGTTTTCTGAGTATAGGTCTTTTACTTCTGTTTAAATTTATTTAGGTATTTTACTTTTGTTGTTGTTGCTGCTGTAGTATATGGGATTTTTTCCCTTGGTTTCTCTTCCTGATAGTTCATTATTGGTGTACAAAAATGCCATCAATTTCTGAATATTTACTTTATATCCTGCTAGTGTACTGAATTTACTTACTAAGTCAAGTCATTTTTTGGCGTACCTTATGGGGTTTTCTATGTCCACTATTTTGTCATCTGTGAATAATGACTGTTTTACTTCTTCCTTTTCAGTTTAGATGCCTTTTATTTCTTCTTGTCTGATTGCTGTGGCTAGAACTAGAATCTTTTTGTTTCCAGTACTATGTTGAATAAGAGCATGAAAGTGGACACCCTCGTCTTGTTCCTGATCTTAATGGAAACACTTGTAATTTTTGCCCATTAAGTGTGATGTTGACAGGTTTTTCATTATTCCTACTTTGCAGAATGTGTTTATCATAAATGGGTGCTGGATTTTATCAAATGCTTTTTCTATATCTATTGATAAGCTGATGTGATTTTTGTCTTTGATTTTGTTTCTATAATATACTATGTTTATTGATTTGCAAATATTGTGCTATCCTTGCATCCGTGGAATAAATCCCTCTTGGTTATGGTGTATGATCTTTTTAATGTATTACTGGATCTGGTTTGCTAATATTTTGTTGAGGATTTTAGCATCTATGTTCATCAGAGATATTGGCCTGTAATTTTCTTTGTTGAGTGTTTACCTGGTTTTGGAATTAGGATAATACTGGTCTCATAAAGAGAGTTTGGGAGTCTTCCCTCTTCTTAAATTTTTTGGAATAGTATGAGAAGGACAGGTGTTAGTTCTTGGAATGTTTGGTAAAATTTGCCTGTGAAGCCATCTGGTCCAGGGCTTTTGCTTGTCAGGAGATTTTTTGATTACCGCTTCAGTTTCATTAGTTGTTATTGGTCTATTCAGTTTTCTACTTCTACCTGATTCAGTTTTGGAATGTTGTATTTTTCTAGAAATACAAATTAATCCATTTTACCTAGTTTGTTCAACTTCTTGGCGTATAGTTATTTATAGTAATTTCTTACAACCCTTTCTATTTCTGTGGTATCAGTTACTTCTTTTCTTTCATTTCTGATTTTATTTATTTTGGTCCTCTTCTTGATGAGTCTGGTTAAGTAAGGGTTTGTCCATTTTTGTTTATCTTTTCAAAGAACCAGCTCCTGGATTCATTGATATTTTGAATTGTTGTTTTAGTCTCCGTGTCATTTAATTCTTCTTTAGTCTTGATTATTTTCTTTCTTCTACTCACCCAGGCCTTGTTTATTGTTATTCCTCTAGTTCTTTTAGCTGGAGGTTTAGGTTGTTTATTTGAGATTTTTCTATCTTCTTTATGTAGGCCTGTGTTGCTATGAACTTCCTTTTCAGGACTGCCTTCGCTGTATCCCATAGGTTTTTGGATTGTTGTGTGTCCATTTTCATTTGTTTCCAGATCCTTTTTTATTTCTTCCTGGATCTCAGCGTTAACCCATTCATTGTTTAATAACTACTTATTCACCCACCATGTATTTCAATGTCTTTGAGTTTTTTCTTTGAGGTTGGTTTCTAGTTTGAAGCCATTATGATCCCGGAAGATGCTTGATATGATTTCTGTTTTCTTGAATTTGTTAAGGTTTGTTTTGTGTCCTACCATGTGGTCTCTCTTTGAAAATGATCCATGTGGGTTTGAAAAGAGTGTTTATTTTCCTCCTCTGGGGTAAAATGTTCTGTAAATATCAATTAAGTCCATTTGTTCTAGAGTGTCATTTAATGCCCCGATAGCTTTGATTTTTTGTTTGGAAGAGTTATCTATTGTTGGCAGTATGATGTTAAAATCCCCTACAATGACTATATTGCTGTCAATCTCTTTCTCAAAGTCCTGCAAGATTTTCTGTATAATGTAGGTGCACCTATATTGGGTGCATATATGTTTACAAGGGTTATATCCTCTTGTTGGATTACTTTCTTAAGCATTATGTAGTGGCCTTCTTTGTCTCTTGTTATGGCATTTTTTAAAGTCTATTTTGTCTGATATAAGTATTGCTACTGCAGCTTTTTTTCATGTCCCTTTGCATGGAATATTTCTTTCCATCCCTTCACTTTCAGCCTGTGTAAATCTTTTGTTCTGAGGTGGATCTCTTGTAGACAGCATATATGTGAGTTGTGTTTTCTTATCCATTCAGCTACCCTATGTCTTTTAATGGGAGCATTTAATCCATTTACATTTAAGGTGACTATTGATAGGTTGCCACTGATTCGTTGCCATTGATTCGTTGCCATTTTATCCCTTTGTACCTGTGTTCCTCTCTCTCTCCATTTTTTCTTAAAGCAATTTCTTTAGCATCACTTCCAGTGCTAGTGTAGTGGAGATGTACTCAATCTTTTTCTTTAATGTGGCAAGTGCTTTATTTTGCCTTCCATTTTGAATGAGAGCCTTGCTGGATAAAGTAGTCTGGGTTTCAGGTCCTTGCTTTTCATTAGTTGGTATGTTTCATGCTAGTCTCTTCTGGCTAATGTTTCTGTTGAGAAAACAGCTGATAGCCTTATTGAAGCTTCCTTGTATGTTACTACCTATTTCTCCCTTGCTGCCTTTAAGATTTTTTGGCTCTAAATTTTGCTATTTAAATTGTGATGTGTCTTGGAGTGGGCCTCTTTGGGTTCATCTTGCTTAGGACTCTCTGTGCTTCCTGAACTTTTTTCTTCACCAATGTAGGGAAGGTTTTTTCATTATTTTTCAGCAGGTTTTCTGTCCCTTGCTCTCTCTTTTCCTTCTGGTATCCCCATGGTGCAAATATTTTATATTGTCTCAAAGCTCCCTTAAATGTTCTAGTTCTTTTTTAGTCATTTTTTTGTTTTGTTGCTCTGAGTGTTTTTTTCCTACCTTCTTTCCTCTGCTTCTTCTAACCTGTATTCTAGTGTATTCTTCATTTTGGATATTGCATTTTTCATTTCTACCTGGTTCTTTTTCTTTTGGTATATTTTATTGATTATGCTATTGCAATTGTCCCATTTGTTTCTTCACTTTGTCTCCCTCCACCTGGTACTCCCCATTCCCTCCAGCATCCCCCTGCCCTCAGTTCATGTCCGTGGGTTGTACATACAAGATTTTTGGCTTATCCATTTCCTATACTATTCTTAACCTCCCATTGTCTATTTTGTACCTACCAATTATACTTCCTATTCCCTGTACCCTTTCTCCCATTCTTCCCCATTTCCCTCCCTGCTGATAACCCTCCATGTGATCTCCATTTCTGCGATTCTGTTCCTGTTCTAGCTGTTTGCTTAGTTTTTGTTTTTGTTTTTTTAAGTTCATTTGTTGATAGTTGTGAGTTTGTTGTGATTTTACTGTTCATAGTTTTTGTCTTCATCTTTTTCTTAGGTAAGTCTCTTTAACATTTCATATAATAGGGGCTTGGTGGTGATGAACTTCTTTAAGTTGACCTTGTCTGGGAAGCACTTTATCTGGCCTTCCATTCTAAATAATGGCTTTGCTGGATAGAGTCATCTTGGATGTAGGTCCTTGGCTTTCATGACTTTGAATACTTCTTTTCAGCCCCTTCTTGCCTGCAAGGTTTCTTTTGAGAAATCAGCTGATAGTCTTACGGGACTCCTTTGTAGGTAACTGTCTCCTTTTCTCTTGCTGCTTTTAAGATTCTCTCCTTATCTTTAATCTTGGGTAATTTAATTATGATGAGTCTCAGTGTGTTTCTCTTTGGGTCCAACTTGTTTGGGACTCTCTGAGCTTTCCAGACTTGTATGTGTATCACCTTCACCAGATTGGGGAAGTTTTCTTTCAGTATTTTTTCAAATAAGTTTTCCATTTCTTTCTCTTTCTCTTCTCTTCCTGGCACCCCTATGATTCAGGTGTTGCAATGTTTAAAATTGTCCCAGAGGTTCCTAAACCTTTCCTCATTTTTTTTTTTGAATTCTTGTTTCTTAATTCTGTTCCAGTTGAATGTTTATTTCTCCCTTCTGTTCCATATTGTTGATCTGAGTCTTGGTTTCCTTCCCCTCACTGTTGCTTCCCTGTATATTTTTCTTTATTTCACTTTGCATAGCCTTCACTTCTTCCTCTCTTTTGCATCTGTACTCAGTCATTTCTGTGAGCATCTGATTCCCAGTATTTTGAACTCTGCAAGGTTGGCTATGTCCTTGTCACTTAGTTTTTTTTCTGGAGTTTTGACCTGTTCTTTCATCTGGGCCATATTTCTTTGACTGGGTGTACTTGTTACATTGTAAGGGGCAGAGTCTTAGGATTTGCCAGGACAGAGCAACTCTCTTCACTGCATTCTGGTGCTATATGTGGGAGAGGGGTCAGAGAGGGAACAATGCTACTTGCTCAGCTCTCGCTCCACTTTCAGTCACTTGCCTGCGCTACCCACAAGTGAATTGTGCCTTTCTGGTGCTGATTCCCAGGTGGGTGGGTTTGTGTATGTTCTAGGACACCGTGGACCCCTCCAATGGACTCTCCTGGGAGACTGACAGTTTTAACCCACCACCACAAACCCCACAGGTTTTTATAGCAAGAGGTTCTGAGGCTTTCTTTTCCCATGCTGGAACCCTGGGTTGTATGGTTTGCCTCGCTCCCCAGTAATGACTGTTTTTTCTGCAGTTCCTCATGGTTTATCCACAGAAGAATATGGGACAAGCCAGTCTGCCAGCCACTGTCTTGCCCTCCCAGTCCACCAGCTGCCACCTTGCCATGGGTCCTCTCTGCCCTGGCTGCGTGTCCACCCCTCCTACCAGTCTGGATGAGTGTTTCTTCTTTAACTCCTTGGTTGTCTGACTTCCATACAATTCTATTTTCTGGCAGTTCTGGTTGGTTTTTGTTTTTAAATTGGTTATTATCCCTCTTTTGGTTGTGTGAGGAGGCAAAGCATAACTAGCTACATCTCCATCTTGGTGGCAAGCTCCCCACCTGGTTCTTAATAATAGTTTCTATGTCCTTTTTCATGCTGAGGTAGTTCTCACTAAGATCCTTGTAGCTCTAATAAGTTCTTTGCAAGTTCTCACTAAGTTCCTTTAGCATCCTTACAACCATTTTTTAAACCTCTGTGTCTGTAAATTGCCTGCCTCAATTTCACTTAGCTCCTTTTCTGGGGATATCGCCCTTCCTTTCAATTGGGGGTTGTTTCTTTGTTTCCCCATTTTAGGTGACTCTTTTTGTTTGTTGCTACATATTAAATTGATTCGGTTTGATTCCCTGACTTCATGGGGTGGCCTTCTGTGATAGGAGTCCTGTGAAACTAGGTGGTTCAGTCTCCTTGATCTCTGGAGCTGGATGCTCTAGGGATGCCCTTTATGCAGTTCATGTGAGCTCTTTTATTGTTTTTGGATTTTGGTTGTTGTTGGCTCATGCGTTTGTGGGTCCTCCCCTTTGGCTGGCTGACAGAGTCTCAACCTCCTCATGTCTTGTGTGCTGTTGTAGAGGTGCATAAAGGTGGAAAGAGAATAAGAATATTATAAAAAGAAAAAATGAATATGAGATGACCAAAGGAAAGAAGAATGATTTTGAGAGGATAGAGGGAGGAGAAACAGTAAGAGTAACAAATAGGAACAAGGAGAAGATGGGAAAGATAATACTTACAACAAAAATAAGAAAGAGGAGGAAGAAGACAAAATAGAGTAAGAAAAGGGAAGAGTAAAAGATGAGATTTGTAATAAAAGCTAGTGAACAAATGGGAAAAAATGAGAAAAATATTAAAAAGCTATGTGAAAGAAAAAAGGCATATAATGGAAAAGATTGAGGTAGTAGTTGTTTCAGCAGAGTTTAGTGCTTGTCTGCTGGCTTCTCCTTTTGGATACACCTCTGGTTTTCTGAAGCTCATGTCAGCTGATGTTGGATGTTTTCCCCATCTAGCTCTAGGCAGCCTGTTTGAAGCTAAAAGTGATTCACATTCTGTGGCTGTCTCCTCCATGCTTGGCTGCATCCAGGGTGGTCCTCACTGCGCTGTGTTGCTGGCTGTTTGTCTGCGCTAGGCACAGAGTTGGGTCCACTAATGGCAGAAAGCGCCATAGTTGCCTCTTCCACCGGCCTTGCTATCTTGCTGTTAGTGTAGCTGCTGCCCTGTCTGTTCCTGAGAGGGCTTCTGGCCAAATTGGGAGGGTGGGACCCCTGGATCTCCTGTGGAAGGTGCCATTCAGACTTCAGGGAGGATGGTGGATGTGTTCACACATCTGGGTCTGCCCCAGATTACTTCCCTGAACTCTGCAGGGTGAAACCCCTAGTAGGGTAGCACGTGGGGCCTCCAGAGCCAAGAATTTGGGTCTGATGGCATTCCTAGGCTCTCCTGTGAGGGGGAAGCAACAGTCTGGTTCCCGGGAGAGTTTATGGAATGTCTGTACCCTAAAGCCAGTCTCTGATACCCTTGAATCTGCCCATGTTGCTGTCTTCTTGGCAGGGTATAAGGTGCAGGTTGCGGGAAAGTAAGAAAGATGCTGGTTTAGACAAGCAGGATTTCAAAGGGTGTGGCAAGGGGGATCCCAGATGGGACTAGGAGGCTTACAGAGGTGGGGGCAAGTGGGTTTTCCCACAGGATGGGGTAATTGTTTTTACCCTGGGGGAGGGGCTTGCTCTTCTCAAGAAAAATGGCTGGTACAGTATGTTGTTATATCCCAGCACCAGGAACCCAGCAGCAGCTCCCCTATGGTTCTCCCCCAAGCCTCCCACTCCTGATTGTCCTCATCCCACTGCAGACAGTGCTACCCTCCCTTTGCCTGAGCCAAAGGTGAGTGGCCAGGAATGTGAATCTTGTGTGTTAGCCCCCTAGAACAAAAGAAAGGGAAAAAAGAAAAAATGGTGGCTCTCTCTCCAGTGGGATCCATCTTTCTCTGTTAGGCAAAAGAAATCCATGGCCTTTCATCACTGGATGCTTCATGGGTGGGTGATCCCAACGCTGGTGCTCATACTTGGGAGCCGGGTCTGAGGTCCAGGCCTCACTCCTCTCTGGGGGAGGCTCCCTCAGCTGTGTGGCTGCCTCAGCCACCACCTATAAAATTGGTGCTGGCCACTGCCCATAAAAGCAGTGCCAGCCCCTTTCGAGTCCCTGCTCTTTCTACTGGTCATGAGGTGGTTTCCACCATCTTTCGTTAAGTATCTCCTCCGGTAGACCTCAGTTGTTTGTTCTGGGTAGATGTTCCCCTCTATATTTTTATTTTCAGCTTGGTTCTGGGAGGCAATGTGAGATAAACTCTCCTACTCCACTGCCATCTTGCCACCAGCTGGTGTCATTTTTTTAATAAAGCATATGACCAAATTTCACTTTAAACCTATTAATCATGAACTTTAAAAAAAAATTCTTATTTTGCCCTACATTGAAGTATTTATTATATTATTAGTTCTGAAAATAATCTGTAGGACAAAGTGATGGCTGATAGAGATATTATAGTATATGAACTTTCAAATAAAGCAATACATTTCTCTAAAAGTTTAGGTAAGTTGTCATTTTAAATATTTCACATTACAATTGACAATGTCAAAATCCTTGTATGTAATTTTTTCTTTCCTAAGTAAAATAAGTGTTTCTTTTGGCAGGACTGTTTCCTCTTTGCCAAAATACTCTGCTGGACTAGAACTACTTAGCAGGTAAGTATTTTCATTTAAATAAGATTATGCTTCTGACTATTTTATTGTCTAAAAATATTTTATAATGTGGCAGGTAGAAACCTTAAAACAACTAAATTTTATCTGAACATGATGATTGGGAATCATTTACTTCTCTGAGGGGCTTTTACTTTTCACAGGTTAGTATGAAGGCCATTAAGACTTTGAGCAGATTGATCAGTATCATATTTACTAGTCAATACTTTATTACAGGTACTTATTATGCTCATGGCTTCTTTGTCACAAGAAGGTCTTTTCTCTTTAGAACTAATATTGGGTTGAAGAAAAACCATTTTAAATAGATATCTAAATCGTAATTTTTTAATAATAAAAATTGTGATGAAATATACATAACATTTACCATCTTAGCCATTTTTAAGTGTACAATTCAATAGTGTTAAGTACATTCAGGCTGTTGTGCACCCAATCTCCAAAACTCTTTTTATCTTGCAAAACTGAAAGTCTGCCTGTTAAACCACAACTCTCCATTGTCCCCTTCCCTTCATACTCACTGACTCATCTAGAGCAATTTCCAGTCCTGCAAGCTCTGTACACAGTAAATGCCCTGTTGAGGTCTACCATTTTTATCTTTTACACCATATTTTTAGTGTACCTTTTCTATGTTTAGATGCACAAACACAATTGCATTACAGTTGCCTACAATAATTAGTATAGTAACATTCTGTACGGGTTTGTGTAGCCTAGGAGCTATAGGCTATATCGTATAGTGTCAGTGTGCAGTAGGCTATAGCATCTAGGTGTGTAAGTACACTCCTGTTAACATGATGACAAAATCACCAGTGTCGCATTTCTCAGAATACATCTCCATTGTTAAGTGATACCTGACTGTATACCGTATTGTTCCTGTGCATTCATCCTTTAATGTCCACTTACATGGCTTCCACCTTTGGCTGTTGTGAGTAATGCTGCTGTGAACATGGGTGCACAAATACTCCTCCAGACCTGCTTTTAGTTTTTTTGGGTATTTACCAGAAGTGAAATTACTGTATCATATGTTAATTCTATTCTTATTTTTGTAAGGAACTACTACACTATTTAACATAGCCGCTGTACCATTGTACATTCCTGCAGCAGTGCCTTTTTTTCTACCTCCTCACCAAAACTTATTTCTTCAGTTTTTTTTATTTGTTTCTTTGTAGATATTATGATTGGTGTTAGGTGATATCTCATTGTGCTTTTGATTTGTGTTTTCCTAATGATTGATGATGATCATCATCTTTTCCTGTGCTTATTGGCCATTTGTGTATTTTTAGAAAAATGTATATTCAAGTCCTTTGCCCACTTTTGGATAGGGTGGTTGTTTCTGTTGTTGAGTTTTAGGAGTTCTCTACATATTCTGGATATTAATCTTTTATCAGATACATGATTTGCAAATATCTTCCCCCTTCTGTGAATTGCCTTTTTACTCCATTGATTGTGTACTTTGGTGCACAAGTTTTTATTTTGATGGTCTAATTTGTTTAATTTTTTGTTGTTGCCTCTGCCTTTGATGTCATATCCAAGAAATCACTGCCAAATCCAATGACATTAATCTTTCCCTCATGTTTTCTTCCAAGAGATTTATAGTTTTAGTTCTTATGTTTGTACTTCTGATCCATTTTTAGTTAATTTTTGTATATAGTTTTAAGGGTCCAGCTTCATTCTTTTGCAATTGGATATACAGCTTTTCAAGCACTATTTGTTGAAAAGACTGTCCTTTCCTTATTGAATAGTCTGTGCACCCTTGTCAAAAAGTATTTGACCATATATGTGAGGGATTATTTCTGGGCTCTCCATTTTATTGATCTATATGTCTGTTTTTATACCAGTACCATACCGATTTGATTACTATAACTTTATAGTAAGTTCTGAAACCAGGAAGTATGAGTTGTTCAACTTTGTTCTTTTTTTCCAAGATTGTTTTGGCTATTTAGGGTTTCTTGAGATTTCTTATGAATTTTTGAATGGATTTCTTTCTACTTCTACAAAGAATGTCATTAGGATTTTGATAGGGATTGCATTGAAATTATAGATCACATTGGATATTAATGACAGCATTTTAACAATATTAAGTCTTTCCATGAAAATGGGATATTTTCCATTATTTTGTCTTCTTTCTTTCAGCAGTGTTTTGTACTTTTTATTATTAGTCTTTCACTTGCTTCATTAATTCCTAAATTCCTTTTTGATGCTATTTTAAGTGGAATTATTTTCTTTATTTCTTTTTTTGGATTGTTCATTGTTAGTATATAAAACTGCAGCTTAGTGTGCGTGTTGATATTTCTATTCTACTTTGCTGAATTCATTTATTAGTTTTAACAGGATTTGTTTTTGTGGAACATTTAGGGTTTTCTATGTATAAGGTAATATTGTCTGCAAACAGATATAATTTTACTTCTTCCCTTTCAATTTGGATGCCTTTTATTTCTTTTTCTTGCCTAATTGCTTTGGCTAGATCTTTCAGTACTATGTTGAACAGAAGTAGCAAAAGTGGGCATCTTTGTCTTGTTTCTGATTTTGGAGAAGTGTTCAGTCTTTCTCCATCTAGTATGATGCTAGCTGTGATTTTTTTCATGTATTATTTTTATTATGTTGAGATAGTTTCTGTTCCTAGGTTTTTTTTTTTTTTTTTCAGTTTTTAACCATGAATAGTTATTAACTTTTGTTAAATGCTTTTTTAGCATCAGTTGAGATGATCATATTTTTTCCCCTTCATTTGGAGGTTGGGGATGGGGAACCAGTTGTTCATGCTGTATAATCCTTTTAATATGCTGCTGAATTCAGTTTGCTAGAATTTTGTTGAGGATTTTTGCATCAGTGTTTGTAAGAGATATGTGTCTGTAGTTTTCTTGTTGTGTCTTTGTCTGGCTTGGGTATTAGGGAAATGCTGCTCTTATAGATTAATTAAGAAGTATTCAGTTTTTTGGAAGAGTTTGAGAAGGTTTAGTATTAGTTTTTTTATATGTATGGTAATGTCAGTGAAGCCATCAGGTGCAGAGCTTATTTAGGGGAGATGTTTGAAAGTTTTTTCCAGTTTTATTGAGATATAATTGAGATACTTCATTGTATAAATTTAAGGTGCATAGCATAATGGCTTGACTTACATCTATTGTGAAATGATTACCATAATAATTAAGTTAGAATCCACTATCTTATACAATAAAAAGAAAAAGCAAGAAAAGAAAAAAAAAATTTGTGATGAGAACTCTTAAATCCTAACAACTTGCATATAAATCATACTGTAATGTTAACTATAATTATCATGTTGTATATTACATCCCTAGCATTCATCTTATAACTGGAGGTTTGTACTTTTCCACCACCTTCCTCCAATTCACCTTCCTCCTCTCCCCTCACCGGTGGTAACCACAAGTCTGATTTTTTCTTTGTAGGTTTTTTTCCCATTTCATGTATAAGTGATATTGTACAATATTTCTATTTCTCTATCTGACTTATTCATTTTGCATAATTCCCCCATGCCATCCATGTTATTATAAATGGCAGATTTCCTCATTTTTTATGGCTGAATAATATTCCATTGTATATCTATACCACAGCTTATTTGTCCATTTATCTGTTAGCACTTAGGTTGTTTCCATGTCTTGGCTATTGTAAATAATGCTGCTTTGAACATAGGGGTTCAGATATCTTTTTTGAGTTAGTTAATATCTTTTATTTCCTTTGGGAATATTCCTAGAAGTGGAATTGCTCGGTTATATGGTAGTTCTAGTTTTAATTTTTTGGGCATCTTTCATAATGTTTTTAATAGTGGCTGAACCAGTTTATAATCCTACCAAGAGTGCACAGGGTTCCCTTTTCTCCATGTCCTCACCTGCGTTCTCTGTCTTGTCTTTCTGTTGATGGCCATTCTGACAGGCAAGGTAGTATCTTAATGTGATTTTGATTTGCATTTCCCTGATTTTCAGTGATGCTGAGTATCTTTCCATGTGCCTGTTGACCATTTGTATAATATTAATCTTCTTTAGAAAATGTCTGTTCAGGTATTCTGCACATTTTAAAATTGCATTATTTAGTTTTTTTGCTATTGAATAGTGTGAGTTCCTTATAAAATTTGAATATTAACACCTTATCAGATATATAGTTGGCATATATTTTTCCTCATTTTGTGGGCTTTTTACTTCATTGTTTCCTTTGCTGTGCAGAAACATTTTTAGTGTGATGTAATCCTAGTTGTTTATTTTCGGTTTTGTTGTTCATGCTTTAGGTGTCATATCCAAAAAATCATTGCCAAGATCCATATCAAGGAGCTTCTTTTTTATGTTTTCTTCAAGCTTCATGTCTTATATTTACATCTTTAATACATTTTGAGTTAATTTTTGTGAGTAGCGTAAGATAGGGGTATAGCTTCATTCTTTTACATGTGGCTATCCAGTTTTCCCAACACCATTTATTGAAGAGACTATCTTTTCTCCACTGAGTAGTTTTGGCTTCCTTGTCAAATATTAGTTGACCATATAATCTTAGGTGTATTTCTGGGCTATCAATTCTGTGCCATTGACCTATTTGTCTCTTTTTATGTGAATACTGTATTATTTCGATTATAATAGCTTTATGGCACAGGTGGCAAGCACAAGGCCCATGGGCCAATTCCAGCGCTCCACCTTGTTTTATCTGGTCCGGCACCTTGTTTCTACCCAGCGGCAGCATCAAGCTCCTTGCCCCTACTTAGGGAGTAATTACATTTATAAGTCCTAAAATTACATTTGGCCCTTTGAAGGCAACTGCAAGGCTGATGGGGTCCCCGGTGAAGATGAGTTTGACACTCCTGCTTTATGGTAAAGCTTTGCATTAGCAAGTGTGATGCCTCCTTCTTTTTCTTCTTTCTCAGGATTGCTTTGGCTATTTAGGGTCTTTTGTGATTCCTTATAAATTTTAGGATTGTCTTTTCTACTGTGAAAAATGCATTGGAATCTTATTGAGATGACATTGATTCAAAAGATGACTTTTAATAGCATTGGCATTTTAACAATATTAATTTGTCCAGTACATGAACACATGATATATTCTATTTTTGTTTTCTTTGATTTCTTACATCACCGACTTGTTGTTTTCAGAATAGAAATCTTCCACCTCCTTGGTTAAGTGTATTCCTCAGTGTTTTATTGATTTTAATGCTATTGTAAATGGGATTATTTTCTTTATTTTTTTCAGGTAATTTGTTGTTAGTGCATAGAAACACTATTGATTTTTCTATGTTAATTTTTTATCCTGCAACTCTACTTAATTTATTGGTTAGGTCTAGTACTTTCTGGTGGAATCTTCAGGATCTTCTATATATAAAATGTCATATGCAAATGGAGACAATTTTATTTTTTATTTACAATTCTTATGCCTTTTTTTCTTGCCTGATTGCTCTGGCAAGGACTTTTGGTATTATATTGAGTAGGAATGGTGAGAGTGTGTACCTTTGTCTTATTTATGGTCTGAGAGGAAAAGCTTTCAACTTTCACCGTTGAATATGATGTTAGCGGTGGCCTTTATTATTTTGACATACATTCCTTCTATACCTAATTTATTTAAGAGTTTTGTTATGAACAGATGTTGGATTTTATCAAATGCTTTATGTCTATTAAGATGATTGTACATTTTTTTATTTTATTCTGTTAGTGTGATGTATCACACTAATGATTTGTGGATTTTGAAACACCCTTGCATCTGAGGTATAAATCCCACTTGGTAATGGAGAGTGTTTCTTTTGATGTGCAACTGGAGTTGTTATGTTAGTATTTTTTGAGAATTTTTGCATCTATCAATATATTCATCAGGGATATTGGTCTGTAATTTTCTTTTCTGTTAGTGTTCTTTTTTTTGGTCTTTGGTATGAGGGTAATGCTGGCTTCATCAAATTAGTTTGAGACGGTACTCCTTTTTGATCTTTTTTGGAACAGTTTGAGAAGGTCTTACATTAACTCTTTTTTTAAATAATTGGTAAAATTCACTAGTGGAGCCATTGGATCCTAGACTTGTCTTCATTGGGGCATTTTTGATTATTGATTCAGCCTTCTAACTAGTAATTGGTCTATTCAGACTTTCTATTTCTTCCGAAGTCTTGATAGTTGGTATGTTTCTAAGAATTTTTTTTAGGTTGTCCAGTTTGTGAGCATATAGTTATTCATACTACCTTCCTATGATCCTTTGTATTTCCGGGGTGTCAGTTGAAATGTATTCTTTTTCATTTATAATTTTGTTGATTTGGGCCCGATCATTTTTTAAAAGATTTTATTTATTTATTTTTAGAGAGGGGGAAGGAAGGGAAAAAAAGAGGGAGAGAAACATCAGTGTGCAAGAGTAACAGATTGGTTACCTCTAGCACGCCCCCAACTCGGGACCTGTCATGGAACCCAGGCATGTGCCTTGAATGGGAATCAGACTGAAGACCCTTAGGTTTGCAGGTCGTGCTCAGTCTTCTGAGCTACACCAGCCAGGGTGGGTCCCCTCTTTTTCTTCTTGATGAGTTGAGTTGAAGGTATCTTTTTCTTTATTTTTTCAAAGAAACAGCTCATAGTTTGGTTCATCTTTTCTGTTGTTTTTCTCTTCTGTTTCTTTTAATTCTGCTCTCATTTTTATTATTATTTTCCCTTCTGCTAGCTTTAGTTTGTTCTTTTAATAGTTCCTTTAAAACATAGTATTAGGTTGTTTTTGGGGGGTCTTCCCTGCTTCTTAATGTGGGTATTTATTGCTATGAATTTCCATCTTAGAACTGCTTTAGCTGCATACTTTTTGATATGTCGTGTTCCCATATTTTTGTTTCAACATAACTTTTTTTTTGTTTTTTCTTTTTGATGGTTCTATTCATATTTTCTGTTTGTTTGGGTTTCAGTCTTGGTAGGTTTTGTGTTTCTAGGAATTTGTTCATTTCATTTAGTTTGTCTAATTTGTTGGCATGCAGTTATCTATAGTACTCTCTTATAATTCTTTTTACTTCTGTAGAATTGATAACAATGCTTCCCTTTTTGTTTCTGAAGTTATTTGTCTTATTTTCTTAGTCTAGTGAAAGGTTTCATTTTGTTAATCTTTTGAAGAATCAATTTTTGGTTTTGCTGATTTTCTCTATTACTTTTTAATTAGTTACTTAAATCATTATGATCTCATGGATATTTAACTTTTTTAATTTTAAAACATTTTAAAAAAGATTTTGTTTATTTTTAGAGAGGGGAAGGGAGGGAGAAAGAGAGGGAGAGAAACATCAGTGTGTGGTTGCCTTTTGCACCCCCTACTGGGGACCTGGCCCACAACCCAGGCATGAGCCCTAGACTGGGTATCGAACTGGCAGCCCTTTGGTTCACAGGCTGGCACTCAGTCCACTGAGCCACACCAGCCAAGGCTAATATTCTTAATTTTATTTATTTAGTTTTAGAGAGAGGGGAAGGTAGGGAGAAAGAGAGGGAAACATCGATGTAAGAGAGAGAAACATTGATTGGTTGCCATCTACATGGCAACCAGGGACTGAACCTGCAGTCCAGGCATGTGCCCTGACTAGGAAGGATTTCAACAGGTGTCCTTTTGGTTTGAGGAAAGATGCCCAACCAACTGAGCCACACCAACCAGGGCTGTTTGTTTAATTTTTGAGTTAATAACCCATTATTGTAATTTATTATAGTGTTCAAGTTTTCCTCAATTTAGCCATTGGAAGCCCCTTCAAGTTGATTTCTGTGTCCTTGTGACATATCCCCATTATACTTTGAGCTCTTTGTTTTCAGACACCGTAGGATGTTCTAGGCTTATCTTTAGATAGTTTTTTTCATGTTCTAAAGCATGAAAATTTTAATTTTTTTGCATTTTGAATTACTTTTTTCTGTTCTTAGGTATGAAGATACATGGGCTGCACTTCACAGGAGAGCCAAGGAATGTGCAAGTGCTGGAGAGGTAAAGAATTATTAGCTAATCTTGTACTTGTGGGATATGCTAGTTTTTAAGAAATTAAATTTGTAATTGTATTAAAATGTTTTGCAGGATATCTGAAATTGAATTTAGCAATTGATTATGAAACTTCCTAAATAAGGCACATTTTTCTGTCAAGTAGCTTAGTTAGGCTTAGGGAGTTATGATTTTTATTCTGAAGTCACAAGTAAATACTTAGGTCATCAAAGTACAATGTTTTGAATTTGAGTCTGATGCCTTTGCGTATGTAAGTAAATTATAAGGTGTAATTTCTTTTTACACACTATTTAATAATTTGGTGCCCTGGCCTAGTAGCTCAGTTGGTTGTAGCATTGTCCCATACACCAAAAGGTTTGCAAGTTTCATTCCCACTGAGGGGTACAATCTTAAGTTGCAGGTACAATTCCCAATTGGGGAGTGTATAGGAGGCAGTCCGTTGATGTGTCTCTTTCACATCGATGTCTGTCTGTCTCTTATTCTCTTCCTTTCTCTCTCTTTAAAATCAATAAACATATCCTTGGGTGAGGATTTTAAAACAGAATTTCTTATTATTTGGCTAAAAGCTTAACTTTGCTCAGTCTATCTAAAATCACTAATTTCCTGGGTTGGGCCAAGATGGCGGAGGAGTAAGTGGAAGCTACACTAACCTCCTCCCAGGACCAAACTGGAATTATAACTAAATTATAGAAAAATCATCCTGAATAACCAACTGAGCAGTAGCCGGAATTCTTTTTAGAAGCCTTATAATCACCAACAGACAGAAGGAGCCACTTCACCACAACGAGACAGGTAGGGAGTGTGGAGGAGGTGTGAGAGGGCTGGCTGAGTTCCCATAGGCAACAGCTGAAGTTCCAGAGGGATCTTTCAGCAGCTGGGGGTTTCTCCCTGAGAAGTGTGGGGTCTAAACCCCAAGTTGGGATCCCTAGCCTATAACACCAGAACCAGGAAAGGAACCCAAATAACATAAAGCTGTGAAAAGCAACAGGGTTTCTGTCCATCAGGGAGAGACAGCTGGAGACGCAGAGACTCTCTTAAATGGCCAATGCACAAAATTCCATTTGCAGCCACTTACCCTGGGCTCCAGGAGAGGGAGGGTAGAATGGACTAGAGATGTTTGAGGAGAGTCTGGGGATGTTGGTTCTGGGAAGAGAGCTGAAGGAATAGCCACCAGGATCCCTGTGCTTAGTCATTCCCCATACTGCAGGTGCTATCTTCCCTAGGTAGAGCACTCCTCTCTGAATGGCATCAGCCTAAGGAGAAGCAATAGCCCCACCCACAGGAATTACTCTGCTCCAACCCGTGGAGCTTAAGCCCTGCTGCTGAAGAATATATATAGCTGAAAGACATTCACTGATTAATCTTATCAAAAGCCTGCAGGCAGAGGCAGATTCCTCAGACTCTAAGACTTTAGACCCTCCCCCTAGCCTGGTGCTGGTAAGAGCTAGCCTTGCCACACAGCCTGGTTCTTTTTGCTCAGGTCCAACAGAGGGAGCCACATGCTGTGGACCGCTGATAACTTCAAACAGGTTGCCCAGGGGCAGTCACAGGCAGAGTTTCTATGTAATAGGTAGACCAGAGTCTTCCTGATCTACCTATTACATAGAATAAAAACAAAGAGGCAGCCAAAATGGGAAAACCAAGAAAGAGGCCCCAAATGAAAGAACTAGAGAATTCTCCAAAAGAGCTAGATGAAATAGAGGCAAGTAATTTATCAGATAAAGAGTTTAGAGTAATGACTATAAGGGTACTCAGCAGCATGAACAAAGACATAGAAACCATAAAAAAAGGACCAGTGAGAAATAAAGAATGCAATATCTGAAATAAATAATACATTGGAGGGAATAAACAGTAGGTTAAATGAAACAGAGGACTGAATCAATGATTAGGAAGATAAGGTGAGGCAAAACCCAAGCAAAGCAGTAAAAAGAAAAAAGAATTTAAAAAAATGAGGACAACATAAGAAACCTTTGGGAAGACATGAGGCATAACAATATCTGCATCATGTGAATACCAGAAAGAGAAAAGAGTGAGCAAGCGATTGAGAACCTATTTGAAGAAATAATGACTGAAAACTTCCTAACCTAGTGAAGAAAAAAGACACACAAGTCCAGGAAGCTCAGAGAGTCCCAAACAAGTTGGACCCAAAGAGACCTATGCCAAGACATATGATAATTAAAATGGCAAGGCCTAAAGACAAGGAGAGAATCCTAAAAGCTGCAAGAGAAAGGCAGGTAGTTATATACAAGGAAGCACCAATTAGACTGTCTTTTGATTTCTCAACAGAAACATTTCAGGCCAGAAAGGAGTGGCATGAAATATTCAAGGTGTTGAAAAGCGAGGACCTACAACCAAGGCTACTTCACCTAGCAAGGCTACCATTTAAAATCGAAGGAGAAATAGAGATTCCTAAACAAGAAAAAGTTAACACCAAATCAGTACTGCAACAAATGTTAAAGGGCTTGCTTTAAGAAGAAAAAAAAAGAGAGAAAGAAAAAAAGAAGAAGAAAATAGTTTAACAATAAAATGGCACTTAATACTATATTTTGCAGTGCATAATGTGCACCCACAGTTTCGGCCCAAACTTTGGGGGGGACTCTCATTTTAATTTTTTAATTCAGTTATTTATTTATATTTAGATACTTGTTATTTTTGTATTATAAAGGAATTTTAGCATTCATTTTTTGAAATATCATGGTACAAGAAATTTTATGTAACAGATAATTACAAAACACAAGAATAGCTACAAGGTACAAGAAATTTTATGTACGGGTAACTACCCATGTATAATGCACATTCTTATTTTCCCTCAAAAATTTGGGCAAAAAGGTACACATTGTTATATGACAAAATATGCTACATATCTATCAATAATCACCTGAAATGTAAGTGGCTTAAATGCCCCAACCAAAAGATATATAGTAGCTGAATGGATCAGGAAACAAAACCCAGAGACCTACTTCAGATTGAAAGATACACACAGACTAAAAGTAAAGGAGTGGAAAAAGATATTTCATGCTAATGGAAAGGAAATAAAGCAGGGGTAGCAATATGTATATCAAGTAAATAAAATAGACTTTAAAACCAAGTTTAGGGTAACAAAGAAGGACACTACATAATGATAAAGGGAACAATCCAACAGGAGGACATAACTCTAGTAAACATTATGCACCCAACATAGGAACACTTAAATGTGTAAAGCAAATCTTGATGGACATAAAGGGAGAGATCGACAGAAATACAGTCGTAGTCATGGATTTTAACACCCTTTTGACTTCAGTGGATAAACCTTCCAGACCGAAAATCAACCAGGAGACAACAGCTTTAAACAGCTAGTTCAGCCCTGGCTGGTATAGTTCAGTGGATTGAGCTTGGGCCTGCAAAGCAAAGGGTCGCAGGCTTGATTCCCTGTCAGGGCACATGCCTGAGTTGTGGGCCAGGTCCTCAGTAGGGTGCGTGCAAGAGGCAACCACATGTTGATGTTTCTCATTTCTCACCCTCTCTGCCTCCTTCCCTTCCCCTCTCTCTACTAGGAAAATAAATAAAATCTTTTTAAAAAAACACACTAGATCAAATGGATCAAAACCATCAATTTGTTTTCAGAGCATTTCACCCTAAAGCAATAGAATATACATAATTTTCAAATGCACATGGAAAATTTTCTATAATAGACCACACGTTAGGGTACAAAACAAGTCTTAATAAATTGAAGAAGATTGAAATCATATCAAATGTCTTCTCTGACCACAGTGCTATGAAACTAGAAATCAATCACAAGAACAACACTGAAAAATACACAAAAATGTGCAAGCTAAATAATATGTTATTGAACAATGAATGGGTCAACAAAGGGATCAAAAAAGAAATCAAAGATACAAATGAAACAAAAGAAAATTAAAACACTGCAATCCAAAATCTGTGAGACACAGGGAAAGCAATCAATACTAAGAGGGAAATTTGCAGCATTACAGGCCTATGTCAAAAAATAAGAAAAAGCTCAAATAAACAATGTCACCTTACATTTAAAGGAACTTTCAAAACAAAACAAAACAACACAACGAAGCCCAGGTGAGTAGAAGGAAGGCAGTAATAAAGATCAGAGCAAAAATAAATGAAATAGTCTTAAAAAACCATACAAGACATCAGTGAATCCAAGCACTGGTTCTTTGAAAAGATAGGCGAGATTGACAAATCTTTAACCAGACTCATCAAGAGAAAAAGAGAGGAACCAAATAAATAAAGTCAGAAATGAAAAAGGAGAAATAACAGCTGACACCAAACAAATACACAGGATTGTAAGAAAATATTACGAACAACTATATGCCAAGAAACTGGACTACCTGGATGAAAATGGATAAATTCCTAGAAACATACAATCTTCCAAAACTAAATCAGGAAGAATCCAAGAATCTGAGTAGATAAATTACACCTAGTGAAACTGAAGCAGTAATCAAAAAACTCCTAACAAAAGCTCTACAGATGATTTAACAGGTTTGAAAAAATTCAAGAGGAGGGGAGGCTCCCAAGTTCATTTTACAAGGCCAGCATTATCCTAATACCAAAACCAGATAAAGACACAAAAACAAAAATAAAATTGTAGGTCATCATCCCAATGAACATAGATGCTAAAATCCTCAACAAAATATTAGCAAACCAAATACAGCAATGCAGCAATGTGTCAAAAAGAACACACACCAAGATCATGTGGGTTTTATTCCAAGAATGCAGTCTTGGTACAACATTCACGAATCAATAAATATGATTTACCACATAAATTAAATGAAGGATAAAAACCACATGATTATATCCAGCATCTATCTTTTTATAAAGCATTTTATCCAGCATTTATCTTTTGATAAAATCCAGCACCCATTTATGATAAAAACTCAGCAAAGTGGGAATAGAGGGAACATACCTAAACATAATAAAGGCCATAAATACAAACCCACTGCCAGCATCATACTTAGCGGGCAAAAACTACAAGCATTCCTCTTAAGACAGGGATCAAGACAGTGATGTCCATTTTCACCTCTTATTCAGCGTAGTACTGGAAGTGCTAGTAGCCACAGCACTCAGACAAGAAGAAATAAAAGGCATCCAAATTGGAAAGGAAGAAATAAAACTGTCTTTATTTACAGATGGCTTGATAATGTATATAAAGAATCCCAAAGATTCCACCAAGAAACTACTAGAACTGGTAAATGAATTCAGCAAAGTAGCAGGATACTAAGTTAATATCCAGGAATCAGTTGCATTTTTATATGCCAATACGAACTAATAGAGAAATTGAGAAATAATCCCATTTACAATTGTGTCAAAAAGAATAAAATACCTAGGAATAAGCCTAACCATGGGTGTAAAAGACCTGTACTCAGAAAATTGTAAGACACTGAAGAAAGAAATTGAAGGAGATACAAATAAGTGGAAGCATGTACATGTTAATAGATGGGAAGAATTAACATTGTTAAAATGTCCATACTACCCACATCAATGTACAGATTCAGTTCAATTCCTATCAAGATTCCAGTGACATATTTCACAGAACTAGAACAAATATTTCAAAAATTTATATAGAAACACAAAGGGGCCCTGCATAGCAACAGTGATCCTGGCAAAGAACAGTGAAGTTGGACAAATCACCCTACCTATTTTCACACTACAGTATGAGGCCATAGTAATCAAAACAACACGGTAGTAGCATAAAAGCATTCATCAATGAAACAGAGAGCACAGATATAAACCCACATCTCTATAATCAATTAATATTCAACAGGAAGCAAGCACATACAGTGGGCTAAAAATAGTTAATAAATGGTATTGGGAAAACTGGACAGATACATGCAGAAAAGTGAAACTAGACCACCTTTTTACACTACACACAGGAATAAATTCAAAATGGATTAAAGACTGAAATATTAGATCTGAAACCATAAAAATCCTAGAAGGAAATATAGGCAGCAAAATCTTGGACATACCTTGTAGCAACATTTTATCAGATATTTCCCCCCAGGCAAGGGAAACAAAAAAAATAAACAAATCAAACTAAAAAGTTTTTGCAAAGCAAAGGAAATCAACAAAATAAAAAAACCCACAGAATGGTAGAGCATATTTGCCAATACATCTGATAAGGGGTTAATATCAGTCTATGAAGAACTTACAAAACAACACAAAAAAAACCCCAAACAATATAATTAATAAATGTGCAAAGGATCTGAATAGACACATGCAGCTGGCCAATAAACATATTGAAAGATGTTCAAAGTCACTAATCATCACAGAAATGCAAATTAAAATCATAATGAGATATTATCTCACACCTGTCAGAATGACCATCATCAATAAATCAACAGCCAGCAGGTGCTGGCCAGGATATGGAGAGAGGGGAACCCTTTTGCGCTGTTGCAAATTGGTGCAGCCACTGTGGACAGCAGTATGGAGATACCTGAAAAAATTAAAAATGGGTCTGCCTTTTGACCCAGCAATCCCACTTCTGGGAATATATCTGAAGGAACCCAAAACACTAATTCAAAAGAATGTAAGCACCCCTATGTCCATTGCAGTGTTATTTACAATTGTCAAGATAATGGAAGCAGTCCAGGTGTCCATCAGTTGATGAGTGGATAATACAGCTATAGGGCATTTACACAGTGGAATACTCGAATAGTATTAAAAGTATTAATAATACTATTAAAATAGCCATAAAAAAAGAAGAAAATTTTACCCTTTGCGACAGCATGGATGGACCTGGAGAACATTATGCTAAGTGAAATAAGCCAGTCAAAGAAAGACAAATACCATGATTTCACTCACGTGGAATCTAATGAACAAACTGAATGAACAAGCAGAATAGAGACAGACTCATAGATCAACAGCAGGATGACAGCTAGGACAGGGGGTCAGGGGTGAAGGGGTGGAGGAATTGAGCAAAAAGGAAAAAGGACTCATGGACATAGACAATAGTGTGATTGTGAGGGTGGGAGGGGTATATAAGGGGACTAAATGGTAATGAAAAAATACAATTAAAAACCTGAAAAAGACATTTAAAGTAGGTTTGGAAGACTATTGTGGGACACTGGTTTAAAAAATAAATAAAATAAAACATTTTTTACAATCACTAATTTCCTTAGTAAATAAGTATTAAAATTTCAGGGGCTCATTCTTAATTCACTTAGAATATTTTCTACCACTGTGTATAGAGTGTATAATGGATAAAAGGGATTTGTAATTAAATTACTAGCTTTATTAGCTAAGATCAAGTACTCTGTGCTATTGATATCAATCAAAGTTTACATCTTTCTAAAAACACTTGCAATTCTGACTTTAAATTAGTTTAGACTGACTTTCTTTACCATTTACCTAAGTTAGCAAAGCTGCAATAATTGTAACAGCAGAGTAAGACGTATGAAATTTTAGACATTAGTGTTTCTGTGAGAAATTACTGAAGAGTGGGGAATGTAGGTTTTTGGCAAAAAGGTAGACTAGGTACTTTGAAGAGCTCTGTGGATGTAAAACGCTTAAATGATGGATAGATTTTTTAAAAATTCATAATGCAGTAAGCTTACAAAAACTGAGGGAGGTCCTAAAGTGCCAAAAAAAAATGAAAAGGGAACTAAAGTCAGAATGGCTAAAAAAGAAACATGGAAGCTGGGGTCAAGTACTAAATCAAAACCTTTAGAGATTTATGGGAATGGGAGACCTTGTCTTTGGGGAGCTGAATCTGTCTCTTGCATAAAGCTCTTAGATCTTTGTAATGGCTACTTCCCTCAGTGAAAGGTTATGTATGCTAGGGAAAAAAAATACCTGTTGGCAAAAGGAGTGATAAGGAAACCTGTCTTTATGACAACTTGGAATAAATGTAGTCTCCTTTTTGGATTCGTTACCATAGTCTTGGCCTCGCATAAGTGTGGGGCTCTAATTTATACTTCCTGCATGATTAGGGAACCAGTCACTACATTAATAAATTAAAGGGCCACAGATGACTGTGTTCCTTGATACCCATCAGATACAAACAGAAATTCTACATGGATGAGACTCGGTAAACCTAGGCCTATCAAGATTACTACAGGTTAATTTCTTACCACCAACTCCAAAAAAAATTAGCAAACACAAATATATTACCAAAAGTTTGAGAATCACTAGAACCAGAGTAAGGTTTAGAGCTACAGAGGACTTCAGATATTGCACTGTTACATATAGATTAAATAGATATATACAAAGTTTTTTTATTTTTATTAATATATTTAATTTCTCAGTGTTACTAACAGAATAAACCCAAAGGTTTTAGCATGACAACTATGTTTCTTTTTTTATTGTTGTTCAGTTACAATTGTCCTGTCCTTTTCCCATTGCTCTCCCCTGCCCCTCCCACAGCCAATCCCCACCCCGCTTTGTCTATGCCCATGAGTCTTCTATTCCTATTCTTTGAGTTGCCCCTTACCCTTCTTTCCCCTTTGTGCTTCTCCCCTCTGGTCACTGTCAGATTGTTCTTTATTTCCATGTCTTTGGTTCTGTTCTGCTCATTTGTTTTGTTGATTGGGTTCCCCTTATAGGTGAGATCTTATGGTAGTTATCTTTCACCTCCTGGCTTATTTCATGTAGCATAATACTCTCCAGTTCCATTCATGCTGTCGTGAAGGGTAGGAGCTCCTTCTTTCTTCCTGCTGCATAGTGTTCCATTGTGTAAATGTACCACGATTTTTTGATCCACTCATTTATTGATGGGCACTTAGGCTGTTTCCAGCACTTGGCTATTGTAAATTGTGCTGCTGTGAACATTGGGGCGCATAGGTTCTTTTTGATTGATGATTCAGGATTCTTAGGGTATAATCTCAGCAGTGGAATCACTGGGTCAAAAGGCAGTTCCATCTTTAGTTTTTTTGAAGAAATTCTATACTGTTTTCCACAGTGGTTGCACCAGTCTGCATTCCCACCAACAGTATACTAGGGTCCCCTTTACTCCACAACTTCACCTGCACTTGTTTGTTGATTTGTTAATGATGTCCATTCTGATTGGTGTAAAGTGGTATCTCATTGTGGTTTTAATTTGCAACTCTCTGATGGCTAATGACGTTGAACATTTTTTCATGTGTTGGAGAAGTGGCTGTTCAGGTTCTTTGCCCATTTTTCAATTGGATTGTTTGTCTTCTCAGTGTGGAGTTGTGTGAGTTCTTCATATATTTTGGAGATCAAATCCTTGTCTGAGGTATCATTGGCAAATCTGTTCTCCATACAGTCAGTACTCTTCATTTTGTCGATGTTGTCTTTAGCTGTGCAGAAGCTTTTTAATTTGATGTAGTCCCATTTGTTTTTTAAAGTGATAAAAGAGGGGTTAAACTGAGTAAAGAATAAGACTTTGAAACATGACTTTAAAAAGTTGTTAAAATTAAAAACCTGAAGGATGTGGTTAACAGCAATTATTTATAGTTGAAGAAAGAATATAATGAGGTAGAAGATAATGTCAGTTAAAAAAGGATCACTGAGGTAAGAAATTGGAAAGTATGAAAGAGGAGTTAATAGAAGAGAAAAGGTCTTTAGATTGAATCAAGTGAGATCATCAATATTGGACCAGTCTTTATCTGTAAAATTACAGTTTCGTATGGGCCATCTTAATGTAGCTAATAAGCGTTCCAGAAAGAGAGAATAAGGAGAAGACAGTGTAGGAAAAGTTAAATGGCTGGGAATTTCCAGAAATGAGATATGTAAACTCTTAGATGCAAAAAGTACCAGCTAGCATTTTTATCTGCAATTATCTACACCTAGATAGCCCCTATTGAAACTACAGAACAACAGAGGCAAGGAGAAGAGGTCAGAGCAACTAAAAAGGCAACTTATAAATGAATGAGTTTCACAGCAGACCTCTCAAACTATTGTCAAGAATGAGGGCAAAGTAGACATTTTCAAATAAACAGTTTTCTATCAATGGTTGCTCAGCAAAGAAACTTCTAAAGAATGTATTTCAGGTTAAATTAAAATGATTTTGGAAGCTAATGCTGAGATATAGGAAGGAGTAGTAAACAAAGGAAATGGAAAACCAAAAATAAATCTAAACAGACAATAACTATATTTATCAGTTATCTAATTGGTGGGATTAAAAACCATAGAACAAAAGTGCTGGATAACAATAGCATTTAATCTGGTAGGCATGTTATCAGAGTTAAAGGATTCTAAAGTCCTTGCATTTTTTACAGAGAATATATAGATATTGCCTAACCTCAGATTTAAAGTTAAATATGGAGGGCATAATTTCAAGGGTAACCTATGAAGAACAGAAATAGCATCATCTCTCACTTAACTTCAATAATCAATTTCTGAAACTCAGCTGTTTTGTGCAAACACTAACCAGGAACCTATTTCTTATATTTTAAATTTGATAAGTTACAATATGTTATATGTCAACCCAAAACCCTCAACAAAGTTTCTTAAGTATGTTTAAAACTAGCAATACATCTCCTGTCTATGTGTAGTGGGTAGCAATCTGTTAGGATGCAAGGTGCTTAAGACTTTTCTGATTACCAAACTCTTGATACAGTTATTAACAAACGGATGCTTTGTGGACAGTAGTGTGGCCTGTCGACACTAGCAGCATGCAAGGCATGTGTGTCCTTTACGGATGTACTCCTCATACTGTCGTGTGGTTATGGTGTTCTGACGGTTGTATTTGAAACGTGATTTGAGAATCTTCTCACTCTTTGTTTTGAAATGTGTGTCAAGCTGCCCACAGAGGCTCAGTTGGTTGCATTGTCCTTCCATTCACCGAAAGGTTGTGTGTGTGTTGTAGGTTGGATTCCTGGTCAGGGCATATACCTAGGTTGTGGGTTCGATTCCATCAATGGATGTTTATCTCTCTCTCTCTCTTTCTCTCTCTAACATCAATAAACATGTTCTTGGGTGAGGATTAAAAAATAATAATAATAAAATAAAATGTTTATCAAGCTTAAATATAAGATTTTCCTATATGAATATTAGCTAAAACTTTGTATTGATTTGTATATGTTCTGTGAATGCCAGTTGAAAAACCAAAGGCATTCTGCCTCAGACACATTCTTCATTGTACAGCAGTGTTGGCAGAAAACTTCAGCAATCCATTAAACCCCACAAAATATACCAGATTCATATCAGGATTAAAAGGTTGGTTTGGCATTAGAAAATCTTTTAAATGCAGTTGACCATGTTAACACATTAAAGAAGAAAAATATGTGATCATCAGATGCAGAAAATACATTTAGTAAAATTAAGTATCTATTCAGAGTAAAACATTTAGCAAGGTTTTAATAGAAGATAATGACTTTGTCCTGATACCTATCAAAACCTGCCATTTTTGACTTGCTAAATATTGAATGTGTTGCTAAATCCACTTGTTCTTATAATTTGTGTTTGGAGGTGGTAATTCTTTTGTGTAGATGGTAGGTTTTGTTTCTTCCCTTCCAATGTATACAACTTTTATTTCTTCTTGTCTTTTTACACTGGGTAGAACCTCCAGTATAATGTTGAATAAAAGTAATGGAAGACCTTAGTTCAGATTTTAGTTCCATCATACTTAAATGTAAGAAGAAACACTATACCTATTTCAGAAAATAGTAGAAGACCTCAGGGTAGAGAAAGATGTCTTAAGTCGTAAAAGCACCAACCAGGAATACAAATAAGTATAATTTTTATCAAAGCTTCTATTTATCAAACAACACCATGAAAATATTAAGCAATTCACAGAACAGAGGACAGGTGTTCAGAACATATGAACAACCCCTACAGGCCAGTAAAAATAGGACAGTAACCCAATAGAAAGGCAAGCAAAAGATAGGGCCTGGCATTTACAGAAGAAAACATGTTCAAACTTGATTAGTAATCAAGGAAATACAAATTAAAACCACAGATTTATGCTCCTTAGATTATCAGAAATTTAAGCCTTGAGTTTCTGTGCAGACAACTATTATTTGTAGAAGACAGTTTTTGTTTCTTCCCTGGGAAGATACGTGATGAACAACTAGAACTAGGGAGTGTAAATCCATTGGCACAATCACATTAGAAAAAACGAGTTGGCAAGAAGTGGAAGTTGAAGTTGCATATATCTTTCAAACAATTCCCCTTCCTAGGGATTCTTCCAGAGTATTGTGTCCTAAGCTTTCCCCTGATACTATTGGTATGGCATACAATTTCACTGATAATGTTGGCATGATAGCATGTATTTACTATGTAATATATAGACGAGGCTACTTAAAGTCAGAGATGATTAGGCTGGGGGAAATCTAGTTACCCTAAGTCCTGTGGAGCCACTCTGGGAGAGGAGAACAATACCTTGGACACATCTCTAACTCACATGGGAAACTTCACATGTGCACCAGGATCTGTACAAAGATGTAGATTTGTACAAGATGTTGTAGCAGGTTCTGTTGAAACTTGAGACAGTTCCAGAGTCCATCTGCAGAATAAGTTAGAATATTCTGTATAAAATCAGGTACCATACAGCCATGAAAATTAGTGAACTACCACACCTACATTTATCAACATGGATGAATCCCACTAACTGTTCAATGAAGACTATATGCTGTAGAGGGTCTTTAACAAAAACTCTTCTTTTGGTTGAAAGAAGTATTTAAAAGTAAAATAAGTATAGGAGAAAGAATTTCCTGTAAGATCTGTTGTTGAATTTATGTATTTAGGGAAATTTTTTTCATAGTTGAGTACTTGGTTATTTTAAGATCCACATCTAATCAAAAAGTGCCTCTGTGGATCTCCAGAAATGTAGTACTCTACTTTAAAAATGAAAAAATTTAAAGCCCTCTAATGTACTATTGAGACATATGTAAATATTTAAAATGTCTATCTTTAAATATATATTGTGTTAAACCTAACATGTGTTTATTTTGTCAGACCATGCTCTTGTGTCTTTGGTAGCCTTTAGCCAGTTTGAGCCTACCAGGGCAAATACACTTACAGGCAGTTCAGTCTTGTTTGGCAAACTATTTTGTACTTATCTAATTTAAAGCTAAGCCTTACTATATAGTCTTAAAATTCAGAACATTATCTTAGAAAACAGCCAGCTATGGTCAACAGTAACTTTGTTGTCTAAGCTTTTTTTTCCTACAATTTCTTGTTTGTTTTTACAAGTTCTTTGTTTTTTTTTTTCCTCCCGTAGCAATATACAAATGAATAAATAGTTAATATTGACTTTGGGGTTAGACTCTGAAGGCAACTTTTTAAAGTTACATGTAACAGTGCAGTATTTGCTTGTAATTTCTATTGTTGTGAAATACTTGCTTGCCTTCAAATTCAGCTCTTAAGGTAAAGATTACCTTTTTGTTTAACAATCTGACATGCATGCTGGTTAAGATAGATATGCTTCACTCTGCTCCAGAGTGGCCCTCCTCTGCCTGTCGTAAAAGGTGACTTGAACTGCGTGTTAGAAATTTAGTTTCTCAATTTCAGTGTCTTTGGTTATATTATGCTTGTTTGTTTGTTTTTTTGATTGAGAACAAGAGAGGAGAGGGATAGGAATATCCAGGGAAAAGGGGAAGGGATTAGAGCAACAAGTATGAAAGACATATGGACAAAAGCTAGGGGGGGTGTGGAATGGAAGGGAGCTGGGGAGGGCTGGGGCGGAGGGACGGGATGGGAGTAGAAAACACAAGACTGTATAAGAACAACAATTAAAATAAAATTTAATTTAAAAAAATAAATAAATAAAATAAAATCTGAAAAAAAAAAAGAACTGTTCATACATTAAAGTATAAATATTTACATATTAAAAAAAAAAGAAATTTAGTTTCTGTACTAATACATTTTGACCTTGGTCATATAAATTAGTCTCTCTGTTTTAGTGTCCTCCTCCATAAAATGGTATACCACCACTTACCCTGCTAACAACACAAATTAGTGTGGAAATCAAGTGAAGTAACATACTCTCCACTCTGAACTGTTGAGTTTTATACACAGTAAGGTTCCTGGCTATTTTGTAAATCATTAGTGTTCTCTGCTTTATTTATTTTTTTCTTTCTTCTAACTTCATTGTCCACCAGAAGGAATTTTGGGATGAAGCACTACAGGTTTGTCTTCCTCCTTAAACTTAATTTCCTGGTGTTAAATCTGAATTTGTTCAGAAATGTTGACTTGGGCCGCATAGAGACCTTAGCCTTCTAGAGATAGCTCATTTCTTAATATTTAGTAAATTTTAAGTACAGTTTTGCAGAACCCTTTCTTTTGCTAGTTTCTCACTTTTCTTCTTCCTTCCTTATACCCTTAGAGCAAAATCCCCAGAATATTGATTTAAGGGTATGTATGGATTTAAGTGCCAAAGTCCCTGGGATTGAATCTAGTGCCACTGTGGCCCTTGAGAAAGTGATTTAGTTTCATTGTGCCTCAGTTACTGCATTTGTAAAAAGAAGGTGGTAATAATACTTAGTTTATAAGGTGGTTACGTGGTTTGAATGGGATAATACATGTAAATTCCTTAGCACGGGGCCTGGAATGTAGAAGATGCTCAAAATGTTTTAGTATTATTACATAATTATTAATAATGATTTCTGAGAAACCATTCAACCTCCCACTCTTTTAAGTGAAAGTAATATTTTAGTGTAGTATGATAGATTCTTTCTATTTGCGCTTCTTATATTCTATAAGATGTAATTTTTAATTTTGCGGAAGACTTGAACTATAGTTAAGTTTTAATATTTAAATGTTGTGTTTTAATTTTTAGTAAGAAATGGGTAATATCTAAAAATTGTTTATTCTAGGTTTTTCATGTCATTAACCTAATGAACCAGAGTAAGATTTAACAGACTTTTACAAGATATGCCATGTACCAGGACACATGTCTGATTTATCCTCAAATCAACCCTGTGATATAGGAATTATTTTAGAGTTTCATACTGAAGCTAGAGAATCTGTGAGACCCGATACCAGAAGATAAGCACCAAGAGGGCAGGATTTTTTTTCGCTGCTTGGTTCACCATTGTATCTCTATTGCCTAAAACGGTGCCTGTCAGAGAGTGGATGGTCTGTAGAAGTTCATTGACTGTTTTAAATCAATTTTATTAATATAGATCCTTGTTTCAAGTCTTAGTTTCCTGATGATTGCATCACAGTCTGTCTGTGAAGACTGCTCAGTATTTTTAAAACTACTCTTAGGGATCATTTAAAAACCTGTAGGCAATAGGCTTTGTTAAGTATACAAAATTAATGAGAAACGCAACTTGAGTAAAGCTTGGTGTCACCTCACCAGCTCAGCTGAGGGTTGTGTGTGAGGGTTGTATGTGAAACCACGATGGTTTTCCTCCACAGTGGGCTGAAAACCAATGGGGAGGTGTGGGAAATGGGGATGGAGTGAGGAAGGCAGCTTTCTGACCTCTTCATTGTAGCTTAGCTCTTTTATTTCAGTCTTGTGAATTTCCTAAAATATTAAAATGTAGAAACAGTTTAGCACTACATAAAACTAATTTTACAGATTATTTTGATATTTTTATTCCTCTAAAGTTCTCTTTTTAGTGAGATTCAGTTAGAATCAATTGTATTCATGTTTCAGCTTGTGAACACTCAATCTTTCTTAATCTTGGGATGTGTAAATTATCTTTTTTTATTATAACTAAACTGTGAAATCTGATTTAAATAGAAATTCAAATTCATTTTTTCCTATTGTATAATGAATGTTTCCATCTTTGTATTTATTGTACTAATGTGTGGTATCTTTCACTGTCTTTCTTATCATTGGTAATGTTTTCAAAAGATGATCTCTCCTTGCTCCTTTTGAATTTTATTCTAGGCTCTTTCCCCTCCCACCATGTTAAGACCAAACCAAAATTGTCTGGGAGAAATAGATGCCTGTCATTTTCTTCACAATCTTCAGGAAAAGAAGTTAGAATTATTTTAGGCTAGTCTGGTATCTCACCACCCTGCTATTAGGAATCCTTTACATCTGAATTACTTTGTTGTTGACATAAATACTTTTTCCTTTTTCTAGAATTGATCAGTTGCCTCAATAATTTCTTCATACACAAGTACCATTTACTTTATGAAATAAGTGTTCCTGTTAAATGTAAATTGAATCATAGTATAATCTAAATGCAGTAGGAGACTCTTTTGTTCAAAGAAATCCTTTTGTAAAGCAAATAATTACCCAGTAATTATGTTTTGGGTTGTTTTTGTTTGTTTTCTTTTCAATTGTTGGTGGTAGTTTTTTTGTTTTTCTACATTTGGATTTTCAAATACAGGGTTTAACAGGGTATACTTAGAAGTGATTTCTAAGGTCATTTCTGAACTCTCTCTTCTCTGGGTTAAGATGCACTGAGACAAGCTGTAATTTGAGGTTTTCTGTACTGAATATTAAGTTGGTTGTTTTGTAAGAAAGAAAACAGCCACAGTCTTCTTTTGAGTGTCCTGCCACTTACAGTCAATAGAGGGGTTTTTTAAGATAACATTGACCAGCTCTCGTTACGCTGACTGTGCTTCCTTTGTGTGTCAAATCTGGTTTTACTGTACCTTTCGTCTTCTGCATTACAGCTGGTGGACAGCGAGGTGGTTATGCTTTCAGCACACTGGGAAAAAAAGAAGACGAGCCTAGTAGAGTTACAGGAGCAGCTTCAGCAGCTTCCAGGATTGATAGCGGATTTAGAGTCCATGACAGCAAATCTGAGTAAGTTTTATGTTCGTGTCTGTGCATTACCTTTAGGAATGAAAATAATTCGGACTGGACTTGGTGTAATTTTAAAGCTTCTAAGAATATGTTAAATTATTGGTTAACAAGGTTTTTTGGAAAGTAGTAAGTTTGAGTTAATTTCATATTCTGTTTGATGATTAGACAGAAAATGATTTAAAATGTAGGCATGATTTCTAAAATATACCAATAACTTTTTCTGGCTCAGTTCAGCTCAGGAAACACAATTGTAATTTTTTTTATTCTTAAAGTGACTTAGGGGTAGTCTTTGTGACATTTAATCTCTATTTAAAAGTATACATATAGAAAATAAAAAAGATTAAGGTGATTTTGTCCTCACTCCAGTATAAATAAGCTGGAATTTTTTCTTTTAAAACTAGTATGCTTTTTTTCTCTTTAAACTGAAAAGAGATGAAACAAACCCAGTTAAATGTGGGTACCTGTTTGGCTAAATTTATACTTTGTAGAAGTTTATACTTTTTTGGTGGTTTTTTTAATTGTGATGAATTATGCTGATATTCTTTATTTCTTATGCTTGTATTTAGAAAATTAGCTTTTATGTTTGACAGTGCCACATCTTAGAATAATATTGTGGCTTACTATTTTCTAACGAAGCTTGAGGTATTAGTGAAGTAAGGGTTAGGAGCTATCTGCATAGGAAATAAACTTGAACTAATAACCTGATCCAGTCCTATGGGTAAGAAGGTAAGAATACCCTATCATCTCTTCCTGTGTTTCAGTATCACTTTTTTAAAAAAGTGAAACAAAAATAATTTACAAAACAAGAAATTAGCAAATCCTAAAGCAGTTTTTTTCTGTGTGAATAAAATCACCTGAATGATATTTAGAATGCTGTGGCCAATAACAGTAGCTAATATTATAACACCTACTATATTTCAGGGATCAGTGTGCTTTGCAAACATTATTTTAATCTTCCTAAGAACCCTACAAAATAGTTTTATTATTCCACTTTACAGATAAGGAAGGTAAAACTTGGAAGAGGCTGTGACTTGTTCTGGGTCACATTAAGATATGGATCCAGGATCCTAACCCCAATGATGATGACAGCTGTCAGTAGGTCTCAGAAACTGTACTCAAAGCCCTGGCTGTTACAGTTTTTTTCTTGTGTTGGTGATTTGTTGTTTCTGAAAGTGGGGCACGGAGAAGATATCCTGGGTCTTAAGAGAAATGTGAAATCCCTGTGGTTGTCCTCTGTATCTTTTTCCCTCGTGTGGGTATAGGCATGATCGTTCTCAGTAAAGACTTTGAGAAGGCTTGATGGAAAAATTGCTTCCATGATACTTTGAGTTTTCTTTTCAGCCACTTTTTTTTTAAGCTTATGTTTCTTGCTTTTGAGTTGCTTGCTTTTCATTGATTGTGTATTTCTTTGAAGAGATGTTCTGTGATAACCCCCTCTTTTTTTTTTTTTTTTTTTTTTTTGCCAGGTTAGTGTAAATTCTGTTTAGAGATGTTGTTTGATACCACTCTTTTGATTAAATGAAGTGTGACATGATTCTAATTATTTTCATAGTTGTTTCTGCTTAGGAAATGCAGTTTATATACTTCTTTCTTAAAATAGAACATAATGTATTTTCATTCTCAATTACAATTCTAATGTCCTGAAAAAGTTTGATATTTAGTGATATATGTCTTTCCTTTTTAGAAAGTACATCATGTCTTAAATGAAGGGGTGGGCTTCCCAAATGCTCACTTGAATTCTCTTTGTTAATCTGAGGACATCAACCACCAATGGCAAATTAAAGCTAACGGATTCTCTAAACCACCATTATAGACAGATAATAACTTCTAAATAATTTAGGTCATATTTTTTTCTAGTCTATGTCTCACCTATCCAGAGCTCTTTTTGGAGAGTTAATTCAGTTTTCTTAAAAGACACCATTAAATCTAGATGGTTGGTTTTTATATTTATTGCCAATCTGAATAGCATTAGCATTTGAAATACTTGCTACCTTTGTGTTTTAATCTGTTGCTGTTATTTGCCTGATACTTATTTAGTAATGACTGACTGACTATAGAAGCTAGCAAGTCAGAACTGGAATTCAAGAGCCCTAGTATTTGTTGACCTAGAATAAGCTCATAGGGAGGTGTTTTGAAAATGTGACTTTTAGATAAGCAACTTAAGCATCTTAAAATTAGTGCTGATATTCTTTACAGGAGGAAAATATTTTGAAGCCAAATTTGGTGGGACAGGTTGTGTAT
The DNA here is from genome assembly GCA_004027475.1 of Anoura caudifer. Lineage (NCBI taxonomy): Eukaryota > Metazoa > Chordata > Mammalia > Chiroptera > Phyllostomidae > Anoura > Anoura caudifer. The sequence continues at coordinate 87,400 of PVKU01004234.1, forward strand.
CCATATCAATGTATTTTATGAATTCATTTTAGTGAATTTATACATCATTCTTAGGTACTAGAAGCATTTAGTGTTTTAAATATTTGCTCAGATACTAAATTCTTTTGTTTTTTGGTAGCCTCAGAAATATCTCTTATCATCACCTGAATACCTTGATATATCACAAGGCTTAAATAGTCAAGCAATAATAAGAAATAAAAGTAACTTAGGAGAAAATAGTAACTGACCTATATTTAGTCACAGAATTCCCTTAACTTCTTTGAACTTTTTACCTTTTCACTGTTGTATCTAATATCATGTCCAGTCAGTCCCTCTATTTACTAGACTACTTAATCATTTATTCTTGTTCTGTTTTCTGGAGGGTCTGCTCTTATTAAAGAATAAAGGCTTTATATGATGTGAGCAGTTGGAACCTTTGATACTTCGCTGCATTATTCTGTGGATTAAGTCTAACACCTAATTACTTAATTTACTTAATTCCTAGGGAATTAAGTAAGGATGGATAATCCATTCATGTTGATTTTTATTAATGGGATATGATCCATCCGGTTTACAAAAGCCTGTGTAATAGATAATTGCTGGTAAATCTTATCATTTTTTTAAAAGATAAAGGTATGCTGGGAAGTGGAAAATAAGGGCTATGAACTACTAACTCACAGATCTAGATTTGGACCCTAGCTCCACAACTTCCTTTCTGTGAGATGCAGTGCAGGTTTTTTACCTGCACCAAGCTTTAGGTTGTTCATCTGCAGAATGAGGATGAGAATACCTGCCTCATAGGGTATTTGTAGGGTTGAATGACAGATGGAAAGCACTCAGCTCAGTGCCCAGTACATATCAGGTATCTTTTGGGTGCCATGTGCTGTTTGTAGCCTCTGGTGAGATAGCAGTGAGTAAAACCTAGACTGCCACCAAGATGCTGACGTTCTAGTGGGAGTTTCTCTAAGTTTTACAAATTTACAAATCCATTGTACTTTGACAGAGGGCTTGGTTGGATGTTATGCTATTTAGCTTGCCCTGCAAAATAGTTTAGAATGCAAAACCACAGCGTGAAATGTGATGAGATGAACAGTGTAGTCCTGTGTTCATTGAAAGGCAGTGCATAAGAGTAAATGGAATGTTGTTATCCAGATTCTGTATACTTTCTCAACTGTGTAATTACCATGGTGTGTGTTTCACCATAAAACTACTAAATTGTTTGAAAAGTATTTATTGAATTCTCTTAAATTTCCACTAGAGGGTAGTCTAATCCTATTCCTTTATTGAAGTTAAAATGTCAAGGGCTTGTCTGAATTTTCTCTATTGCTTAGTTTATTTTTTGTGACCTACTTTAAAAAGACTATTACCTTCATCTACAACAGAAGATTCTGTTGGTTCTTAGATAACAAAGTGCTGTAAGAAAATGACAGCCATCCCTGGCCAGTGTAACTTGGTTGGGTGTCGTTGTGCAGACTGAAAGGTTGCAAGTTCAACTCCCAATCAGGGCACATGCCTCGGTTGTGGGTTCAATCCCCAGTTGGAGCATGTGCAGGAGGCAATTGATTGATGTTTCTCTCTCACACTGATGTTTCTCTCCCTCTCTTTCTCCCCCCTCTCCCCCTCTCTGGAATCAATAAAAGAAAAAAATTTAAAAAAGAAAATGGCATATACTAAATTTGTAGCATTTTAAAAAATATGACCTAACCTGATATCTTATTGTTTTACTTTTGTCTATATAGATGTTGAGAGAGCATCCAGCAGGGAGACTGTCACTCACAGCTGTCAGTGTTTCATGAACGAGATTATTTTATTGTCCAGGTTACTTTTTGAGACTACATCTTTCAAGAAGCACATTAATTCTATTTAGATATCTCTTATGGTATACTAAATGATTTAATTTGTTTTGTAATGGCTTTGAAAGTTAATCCACTTATTATCGTATCATCCTTACTCTATTACCTTATTAGGTAAAGAAGTGATGTCAGCATTTAAAGAATCTTGTGGTCTTTTAGTACCTGGCCTCTGTGACCTATGGATTTGTAGTCAAAGAAGATTCTTTGTTTCTTGAGGCTAATTATTTTTGTTAGAAAAGTACTCATTAAGTGTGATGTTATTAGTTTTAGGGTGCTCTTTCATTTTCATATGTCAGTGGTTTCACTACATATGATATGTATTTGAAACAAATGGCACAAAGAAAAATTCCAAACAGAATTGCCCTTCCTCTGGGACAGTCTTCTCACAAAGATTTGTGAAGCTCTTTCCTGCACAGCTGTCAGGCATTCCCAGATGACGTTTCATAATAAAACTCCACCGATCTTTTCCACTGATCACTAAATGAGACATATGCTGTTGTTACAGTGAGCAAAATGGTGAGATCTGAGCTTTTTATAAAGGTGTATTTGTGTCCATGGAGGCCTGCTAGTGTTTTATGTACCTGCATTCTAAGTTAGATTACCAAATTCACTCATATATTGTATGAGTGAATGTTTTGTAATACATAATGAGCAGGCTATGACAGGGAAATTAGATTTATGATCATTAAATTAAAATTCAATATAAAGTATTCAGGATATAGTGCACATGTGTGCTTATTATTATTTAAAGAACAATTTTAAAGTTTTTAGTGTGTAAAGGGAAGAAAATTTGTTTTTGTCAATATAGTTACATATTTTATTACTGATTTCAAGCCTGTTAAGAGTTAAAATGGAAAATTCCCATTGCTTCGACTGTTTTAACTAACTGATAATAGGGTCTGGTGTGATACACTCATAACAAAATACTATCATGTTGTTTAATATTTTCAAAGTTCTCTGTACATGCTTAATTTTTTTAAATAAAATTTAGCTTAACCTCCTAATATTGAAATTAGATGAATATGAATTTGCTTTCTTGGTTATTATTTTACATTTTTTAATTTTTTAAAATTTATTTATTGTTGTATTTTTTCTATTACCGTTTATCTCCCTCCCTTTTACCCTCTTCTATCTCTACCAACTCCCCTGACCCCCAGAGTCACTGCACTGCTGTTCACGTTCATGAGTCCTCCTCCTTTTTTGTTCGATCCTTCCCGTCCAACCCCACCACACCAGAACTGTCAGCCTGCTCTCTGTATATGAATCTGTTTCTATTTTGTTTGTTAGTTCAGCTTGTTTATTAAATTCCACACAGGAGTGAAATCATACAGTGTTTGTCTTTCTCTGGCTGGCTTATTTTACTTAGCGTAATGCTGTCGCAGAGGGTAAAATTTTCTTTTTTATGGCTGAGTAGTATTCCACTGTATAAATATGCCATAGTTGTTTCATCCACTCATCTACTGATAGGCACTTGGGCCGCTTCCAAATCTTGGCTCTTGTAAATAACACTGCAGTGAACACAGGGATGCACATATTCTTTCAAATTAGCATTTTGGTTTTCTTCAGGTAAATTCCCAGAAGTGGAATTGCTGGGTTATAAGGCAGTTGCATTTTTCATTTTTTTGAGGTAATTCCACACTGCTTTCCACAGTGGCTGTACCAGTTTGCATTCCACCAACAGTATGAAACTGTTTCCCTTTCTCCACATCCTTGTTTGTTGATTTGTTAGTGATGGCCATTCTGACAGGTGTGACATAATATCTGTTTGTGGTTTTAATGTGCATTTCTCTGATGATTGATGATGTTGAGCATCTTTTCATATGTTTATTGGCCAGCTGCATGTCCTCTTTGGACATTTTTTAATTGGATTGCTTATTTTTTTGGTGTTGAGTATTATAAGTTCTTTATAAATTTTGGATATTAACCCATTATCAGATGTATTGGTGATTACATTCATCCGTTAAATGAGTTGTGTTTTCATTTTGTTGATTGCTTCCTTTGCTGTGCAAAGGAAAGATATAATCTTATTATAGTTTGATATAGTCCCATTTGTTTATTTTTTCTTTTATTTCCCTTGACTGAGGAGATATATCAGAAAAAATATTGCTATGAGCAATGCCCAAGATTTTACTGCCTATATTTTCTTCTAGGATGTTTATGGTTTTGGGTCTAACATTTAAATCTTTATTTTAGTTTGAATTTATTCTTGTGTGTCACACTACCTAATATTGAACTACACTGGAAGGCCACAGTAATCAAAACAGCATGGTTCTGGCATAAAAACAGACACATAGATTAGTGGAACAGAATAGAGAATCTGGAAATAAACCCACACCTTTATAGTCAATTAATATTTGACAGAGGGAGAAAGCACATAAAATGGGCTAAAGATAGTTTATTCAATAAACGGTACTGGGAAAATTGGACAGATACATGCAGAAAAATGAAACTAGACCATCTTCTTATTTTATATTTCAGAGTGAGGGACTCATTCTGTCACCAGAAATTATTTTTCACTGAATTCAGCAGGCTAGGTATTAGGCGATAGAAAGATGCAAAACTACAGTTTTTACCCTTAAGAACCTTCCTGATTCCTGAGATGGATGATAATATACAGATAGTTGTATAATGTCAGTTAGAACGTAAGCCTACATCAGGTTCAAAGCTATGTGGAAGGCAGAGAAGAGGAAGAGAGCACTGAGGACTGGAGGGAGGGATAGCACTGACTAGAGCCTGAAAGGGAGCTTGGGTTTGGCAATGGAGGCAAGCTGGGGCATCTTACGGACAAGTGGAGGCAAGGAGACGGGAGCATGAGGACTCTTCTTGGAGTGAGTCCTGACTCAAAGTAATTATGAGGTTGGAAAAATAGGTTGTGGCCAAGGGCTGACTGGTGCTTGAATGCTTAGTTAAGGAGTTAAACTAGATTCCTAAAGTACTTTCGAACCTTTTGAAACTTTTTAAAGGGGAGAACACAAAGATGAATTTGTTGCTAGCAGTGAAACGACCAGTGACTGTCCCAGGGCTTTTAATCTAAATTCAGCATAAGAACATGATGCAGTTGCCTATTCGGAAGGACATGTAGTTTGTTTCTTTCTTGTTAGTAATTTCAGGTTGGTACTAAACCATTCATATGTTTTCATCTGGTCCCTATTTCTATTTTATTAACAGAAGTGAACTAGGCTAGCAAGTTCAATTTGTACCTAGAACATGAGAAACTAATTGGCCTGCCAAGAGATCAACGTATTTGACTTCCTGGCCTCATTAACTCTGTAGTCAACCAATAGAGGTAGACTCTAAATGGAAATTGCCATCTGTCCAAATAAAAATAAAATAGGTAAAAAGAAGATATTAATTTTCAAATATAAGTGACTCCATTACATATTTTCCTTTTAGAAAAATTATTTGAAACATACCCCCCTCACTTATAAGGATAAGGTATCTTAAGTCTCAGAACATAGCCTTGAGTATAATTTAAAAGTGTATCTATGTTTGCTAGAGAAAAATGAAAATATTATTGATATTTTGGTGTGTTAGATGCATAGGTATTATTTACAACATGATCATACTAGTTTCAAATTTATTAGTTTTAAATGACTTTTACAAAATTTAGCTAATTTTTATAAAATGTTTGCTCTGCATTTTTTATAGTCAGCCATTAACTATTTACTTACTGCCAAGTTTGACTGCTTCACAAGATGTGTATTGTTTGTGGCCCTCTTTTGACTGATGAGGTATCATCTCATCTCATCTGTAGGGGGCAGAGCTGATTTCTAAGCTTGTGCTTCAAACCCTACTTTTAACGCATCCTCTATATTCTAAGGACAATGTGCAAGGTGCTAAGGATAGCATGGAGGCACTGTGTAGATTAGAGTTAAATGGATTCCATATTAAATTTAATTGCACTGGATCTTATCACTAATCAAAGTGAAATAACCTTTTCTATAACCTGCTGGCTAGGATCTTTTAAGACCCTGTCAAACCAATGTTGACAGAATGAGCTGAATATTCATTCCTTAGGGCCAGTGGGTCTGCCTTCCAGGCTCAATCTCAGTCCTTTTAACATAAAAAAAAAACTTAGTAGCAACTAGTATAATAACATAATTTTGCTTGTCCCCCTGCCCCTATGTACATTTTTTACATGCCATCCATGACCTTGTTAAAAATCTTAGTTACATGTTTTAGTAGATTACAATGTAGATTTTGCAAATTGTTTTAGGTTAGGTTTGCTATAATCAAATATTGAGCTGTTTTATGTGGCCCGTGAAGATATATTCAAAACTGTTATGAACTACATTATTATCAGCCTTTTGCAGACTTACCAGTGGTTTACAGTGATACATCAATATGATCAAAGTCAGTACCTAGTGTCTTTGAAGAGGAGTGCTAAACTATTTGTTATCACATTTTGCTTTTCAGTAAAATTTTATGCTTCTCCCCCCCAAAAAAATCCATGTCTTTAGGCTCTACCAAAGATGCCCAACCTTTTGGCATCACTGGACCACACTGGAACAAGAAGAGTTGTCTTGGGCCGCACATTAAGTACACAAAGACTAACAGAAACTGATGAGCAAAAGAAAAGATTTTAAGTAGATTTATGATTTCATATTGGGCCGCATTCATAGCCATACTGGGTTGCGGGTTGAGCACCCCTGTGTCTAGACCCTGTTAAATAGAAGAGGGAGTTTTGTAAGCACAGATATTTAGTAGAGTTAAGAATTTAAGATATTAGAGCATATGAATGTTTCTAGATTTAATTAATTTGTTGAACAAACAAAGGTTAATTAAAAAGAGGCTTAGTTGGTTGGAGCTTTGTCTCATGCATCAGATGTTTGCAGTTTGATCCCTGGTTAGGGCACGTACATGGGTTGTGGGTTTGAGCCCCAGTTGGGGCATGTACGGCAGACAACCAATTGATCTCTGCCCCCCTCTTCCTCTTTAAAATCAATAAACATATCCTCAGGTGAGGATTTTGAAAATTAAAAAGAATAAGAAAAAAGAAAAAACAGGCCAGAATTGTATCTTACTAAAATTTCAAGTTAAAATTTGAGGAACTTGCTTGTAATCTAGATGCTACAAAAGCTCATTTAGAAAGTCATATGAAAATCCAATGGATAAATGAAAGAATTCGACACACTGTAATTGTATTGCAGCTTAAGTGAAACTAAGACTAGAAAGCTGCACAGCCAGCTTCTTCATGGCTGCCCTTTTCCCCTCTGTGACTAACAGACTTAGGTGTCAGATCTCATGTTGAGCCTCTCCCTCTTCCTCCCTCATCTGTGTTAGATGTAGCACCTTGAGTTCCCATAGCACCTCGTGCCTAGGTCTTTCTAACTGAGTTATCATTGATATATGCCTCCCCTCTACTTGAAGCTCTTTAGACCAAGACTGTCTTTCTCATCTTTGTATCTGTGTCTGTACATGTGATGAGTGTTGTTAGGTAAATAGCCATGATGCTGTTTGAGTTCTAAAATCTTTGACCTCTAAAATTTTCCTGTTGCCTAAGAAAACCAGTCCTCACCCCTACAACTGTGAAGTCTTGGTTTACTTAGCACCCTATCAATTGGAAATCATTGTAGTATGGTGTAAGAGGGACTCAGTTTTGATTTCTGACTGCCTTTAACTTGCTCGGTGATCTCGGGCAAGGCACTGAATTAATTTCTGCCGGCTTTGGTCTTGAATCTTTTAAGTGAAGGATTTGGCTAAATGATCTCCACGTTCCAATACAGCTGCAAAGCTCAGTGGCCTACAGTCAAAGTAGAGTAATGAAAGACTAGTTGATTAGTGGACAGAGCTGTCTTCCTACCAACCACTGACTATGCTTACCAAGTACCAGTATTTGTGCATCTCTATAGTTGCTTGAAGATTTGTGTATTGCAGGGGTGTCAAACTCATTTTCACCAGAGGTCACATCAGCCTTGCAGTTGCCTTCAAAGGGCCAAATGTAATTTTACAACTATGAATGTAACTATTCCTTAACTGTTAAGGAGTTGAAATTACACTTGGCCCTTTGAAGGCAACCACAAGGCTGATGTGGCCCCTGGTGAAAATGAGTTTGACACCCCTGGTGTATATGATGTGCTGGGACAAAATAAATACTAAAGTAACTTGAAATCTCAACTATTCAATTATGTTCAATATAATTTGTGTTAATTATATTTTGTTGTATTCTCATTTAAAATTGATTATTCATGTGTAGTATGTGGGGTCATTAAATTATAGTGTTAGATTAATCAAGATACTGTTTCTCATCGTGCTGGATAATAAAGTGTTACGGTTCTGGCCAAGATAGAGGTGTAGGTAGACACACTGTGCCTCCTCGCACAACCAAATAAGGACAACAACAATTTAGAAACAAAAAAGAACCAGTACTGACAGAAAATGAACTGTATGGAAGTCCAACAACCAAAAAGTTAAAGTAAACACATTCATCCAGACCAGTAGGAGGGGCGGAGTCAGGTGGCTGGGCAGAGAGGGCTCCTGGAAAAGCTGCTGACTGGGTGGTCCCACATTTGCATGCAGATAAACTAGGCGAAACTGGGGAGCGAGACAGACTACACAAAAAAACACCAATTGAAAACACCTGTGGGGGTTGAGGTGCCAGGAGAGACTCCCAGCCTCATAGGAGAGTTTGTTGGAGAGACCTATAGAGTCCTAGAATGTACACAAACCCACCCACACTGGAATCAGCACCAGAAAGGCCCAGTTTGCTTGGGGGAAGTGAGGGAAGGGGCTGAAATCTGGCAGAGAGCAGAGCAAGCGCCATTGCTCCCTCTCGGACCCTTCCCCCACATACAGCGTCACAACCCAGCCACTGGGTTGCCCCACTCTGGTGAACACCTAAGGCTCCGCCCCTCACTCCATGACAGGCACGTCAAGACAAAAAAAATGGCCCAAATGGAAGAACAGATCAAAGCTCCAGAGCAAATACAGCTAAGTGGCAAAGAGATAGCCAACCTATCAGATGCACAGTTCAAAGCACTGGTGATCAGGATGCTCACAGAACTGGTTGAATTTGGTCACAAATTAGATGAAAAAATGAAGGCTACACTAAGTGAAATAAAGGAAAATGCACAGGGAACCAATAGTGATGGGAAGGAAACTGGGACTCAAATCAACAGTGTGGACCAGAAGGGAGAAAGAAACAACCAAACAGAAAAGAATGAAACAAGAATTCAAAAAAAGTGAGGAGAGGCTTACGAACTCCAGGACATCTTTAAACATTCCAACATCCGAATTATAGGGGTACCAGGAGAAGAGGAAGAGCAACAAGTGGAAAAGTTTTTTGAACAAATAATAAAGGAGAACTTTCCCATTCTGGCAAAAGAAATAGACTTCCAGGAAGTCCAGGAAGCTCAGAGAGTCCCAAGGAAGTTGGACCCAAGGAAGAACACACCAAGGCACATCATAATTACCTTAGCCAAGATTAAAATGAAGGAGAGAATCCTAGAAGCAGCAAGAGATAAGGAGACAGTCACCTACAAAGGAGTTCCCATCAGACTGTCAGCGGATTTCTCAAAAGAGACCTTACAGGCAAGAAGGGGCTGGAAAGAAGTATTCCAAGTCATGAAAGTCGACAACCTATATCCAAGATTGCTCTATCCAGTGAAGCTTTCATTTAGAATGGAAGGGAATATAAAGTGCTTCTCAGGTAAGGTCAAGTTAAAGGAGTTCATCATCACCAAGCCCTGATTATATGAAATGTTAAAGGGACTTATCTAGGAAAAAGAAGATAAAAAATATGTACAGTAAAATCACAGCAAACACAATTATTAATAACCACACCTAAAAAAAAAAGCAGACTAAGCAAGCATCTAGAACTGGAACAGAACCACAGAAATGGAGATCACATGCAGGGTTAGCAGCAGGGGAGTGGGAGGAGGAGAGAGGGAAAAGGTACAGAGAATAAGTAGCAGAGATGGCAGGTAGAAAATAGACAGGGGGAGGGCAAGAATAGTGTGGGACATGTAGAAGCTAAAGAACTATGACACATGGACATGAACTAAAGTGGGGAATGTGGACGGGAGAGGGTGTGCAGGGTGGAGGTGAGTGAAGAGGGGAAAATGGACAATTGTAATAGCATAATCAATAAAATATATTAAAAAAATAAAAAATAATAGTGTTATGGAAAGTTACATCTTGAAAATATTTAAAAGGTAGAAATATACTCCAAAAAGATAATTTGAAGTATGTTTTAATGTTGGTCATTGTATTTTATTTTGCTTCAGGTAGGTTTAATAAAGAATATTAAATAAATGCAAAAGAATATCAACATTTTAAACTTTTGGATACTTTTTCTTTTCTTCATGATCGAGGATTCTGATTTTTGACATTTGTTCTTTTGATCTTATATACTTTCAGCACATTTAGAAACTAGTTTTGAGGAGGTAGAAAATCACCTGCTGAATCTGGAGGATTTATGTGCACAGTGTGAATTAGAAAGACACAAACATACGCAGTCCCAACAACTGGAAAATTACAAGAAAAATAAGAGGTAAGTTTGAAAAGTTGGCCACAATATTAATTTTTAATTTCAGAGTTTTTTGCAGTACTTTACATGCTGTTATTTGCAAGTTTGGACTTACAAATTAAAGACAAATGATTCAAACGTAGAGCTTATTAATAAACTTTCCAAAACAATATATGTATTTTATCCCATTCATTATCTTTTGCCATTTTATGAAGATGAGTTCTAAAAACTAAGGATAGAATAAAAAGTGGAGGAGAGCAGAGTAGTGGGCAAAACTTTCCCAGAACATAGTTGCCTAGACTTTGGTTTCTCCACATGGCAAATGCCTGAGCTGCTTTTCCCCTGTTCTTTCTTTCCTCCTGTTTTATTACCAGAGCAGGAGGAAAAGGAACCTGAGCCTAGGCTATGGAAAGGGGTTAGCTAGATGGATTTGAATCTCAATGGTGTCCCCTACTTGAGGCCATAGGCAAACTTATTTAATCTGTTTCAGCCTCAGTATCTCTAGTTTATACTGAAGATAATAATGAACCCACCTCACAGAGTTGTTGTGGGGATTAAATGAGATAATTGTTATCAAATGCAAGTAAGTGTTCTGTAAGTATTAAGTGATTATAGAGATTGTTATCACTAGGCTGGCATCAACTGGGAAGGAAAGAGAGGTTTGAGAGTAACAGCCTGCTAAACTGACTGTGGCATGCCAGCTTCTGGAATGATGTTTTGCAGGGGCTGGAAGGTGCAGGGTGGGTCCTCTGAAGTCCGCGGGGAGGTCCACAGCAGCTGGTGAGAGTGCCTGAGACTGTCATCTGGGCAAGCAGGAAACAGAGGGCAGTTGATAGATGAAAGAAAACAAGTCTTGTGATTAGAGTCTGGCGGAGGCTGGAGAGCCGATTTGGTGGGAGAGGAGGAGGGTATGTTTGGCACTGTATTCGTTTGATTTCAAGGTGATTGATAAATTGAGTAGTTCTGGGTCTAGAGTGTGACAATAGGAGGAGTGGATTGCTGATAGGAAGTTCTGGGTGCTGATGCATAGGAGGTAAAAAGGTGAAATTAAAATGTAGGTATTGTACATTATCACAATGATAAAGTTTTCTAGAATGATGCCAAGGGGAAGAGACGAAAACTGAGTATTCTGAAGTTCTCAGTCAGGTCCATGTGTCCCTAGGGATAGGTCTTAAATGTTAATGAGACATAAGAATCACCTGGGAAGAATGTTTCAAATGCGGAGTCCTGGTATTCATCATTGGAGAGTTAGTACTTACTCAGAGCATCTTTATAAAATAAATATTTATTAGTAAATACCAAAGTATTTTGCATCCAATTATCTAGTAAGATATTAGACTTGTGATTTAAATTGAAGTCATTTATATCCTAAAAAGCTTACTACTGATTTAATTCAAAATTAAAGAAATACATTTGTTGTGCTTATTGTGAAAAGTCTTTGCAGATCTAAGCTTGAATTTCTTCTCAGCCACTTGCTACCTATATGACCTTTTGCAAATGACCTATCTTTGGCTTTCTTGTCTGTAAAACAGAGATAATGAGACTTTCGGGGTTATGGAAGATAAGAGACAGGCTTTACTTACTTGTTTTTCTAAGGGCCAAATAAAAGCAGACCCATTTAGCCCATAGACTCACTGGTAATTCTCAATTCTAGTTAACTTGCCTTTCTAAATACAAATAGTAGAAATACTGAATATGAAAACATGACTTAATACCATTTATAAGCTGTAATTTTTCTGAAACTCAGCCTATTTTATTCAGCATGTAAAAGGATAAAGTATCTTTTTCAAAGATACTTTTGGAAGCAATTTACTTAGTCAAGCTACACACATGTGTGAATACATATATATGGCTGATTGATAATTGGTTGTAGTAGAAATAATTTGAGTTGACAGCACCGAGAAAGTGGAGCAGTTCTATTTAGTCAAGTGTAGATTGATCAAAAAGTATGTTTTAAATAATAAGTCATATAGAACATTTACTATTCAACGATGTCTTATTTACATTTTAAGCTCTTTCTTGGTTATTTCTACTCAATCTTGAGGTATCAAAACTGAGAATATAGTGAAGGTTAGTGTAATTACACCAAATTTTGATTAATACAAAACTTGCATTTAACAGGGTGGATCGAACACAGTCATTTATCTTCACTGAATCCCTACTGAAGTTGTAATAAAGAACTTTTAAAAAGTTATAATTCACACCCGGGCTGGTGTGGCTGAGTTGGTTGGAGTATTATCCCAAAACCAAAAGGTCACAGGTTCAATTCCCAGTCAGGGCATATGCCTGGGTTGCAGGTTCAGTCCCCATTTGGGGTGTGTGTGAGAGGCAACTGTTCAATGTTTCTCTCTTGCATCAGTGTTTTTCTCCCTCCCATCCCCTGTTCCTAAAATTAATAGCATGTCCTTCAGAGAATGCTGAAGAGAAGTACCTAAACCCATCTAGATCAACGAAGCAATTACAATATTTAAAAGAAAAAGTTATAATTCACAAGAACAAAAAGACTAGAAGAGTAAATACCTTCAACATTTTGGAATAGAGAAGGTGGCCGATGAGTGGTGGCTGACTTAGCAGAGCAGAGGCCGCAGTCTGAGCTGAGACTCAGGTGCCTGTAGTGGGACTAGGACATGCAGCCTGCTGACGTGTCCTAGAAAGGCTCAGGATTTGAAAGCACCATGAGCCTTAAACGGCAAAAGGCGTTAAAAGTATATGCATGGAGAGAACATACATGGAGAAATAAGACCTCCTGACCTATGTTCAGCCACATCCTTTACCCCAAGCCCTAGCTCATTAAGTGATATTAGGTTCCACCCAAGAGGCGCCAGACTTGAAGAGTCTGGACACATTTGAGAGAAGTTAGAGCTACCACTACGTTGAAAACAGAGGAATTAAGTGAAAGGCACATATCAAACAGCAAGGCTCTTTAGGCCTCTTTCTTCACTGGCTCCCAGAACTCTGGCAACCAAACTTACATCCCTGCACAGAATTTTGAAGGGCTCTTCTGAGAAACTGACCAGCCCAAGAGAAAATACTTGCAAGTATGGATATTTGTAGAGTTCTCCGATGAAACAGCTCAGTCTGCTCTTAACACCTTCTGATGATGGTCCCCCCACCTCTGCACATGACTTCTAATCAACTTTTTGGTGCCTTACTCTTAAATATGATTGGACAGCTAAGGAAGAATATCCAGTTGAGGGAATCTTCTAACATGAAAGGGACCAAAATAAATAGAAAATAAACTAATAATAATATATATTTTAGCCCACAGAGAAATGAAGAACGATGAGGAGAGCAAATGAAAACTTAAGTTTTTTTAATGAATAGCCTCAGATACATGAGGCCATCTTGCATTTATGAGGCATGGACAGGATTCTATAGAAAAAGAATAAATAGCAAGAAAGAGCTCTTAGAAATAAAATACGTGATAACAGAAGTAGAGAAAACTTCAACTGGAGCATTGGAAGATAGTGTTACATATTTATATAAGAGAACAAAAAGACTGAGAAAAGCTAAGAATGTTAAAAAAATTAGATAATTAATTCTTAAGTCCCTTATCTGACTACTAGGAGTTCAGAAAGAAAGAGAGAAAAAGAGACAAATTCATTAAAGAGATAATACAGGAAAATTGTTCAGAACAGAAGAATGAAAAATTGTGAAAGGACCTACCAAGTACTTGGAAAAATGAGTGGGAAAAGATCCATTGTCAACACACATTTTTGCAAATTTTAGTACACTGGGAATAAAGATTTAAAACATTTAGAAAGGTCTTATATTAAAGATTAGAAATCAAAAGAACTTCAACTTTTCAGCAACACTGGAAGTAGAAAATGGTATTCACTTTATTTTACTTTATATATACTTAACAAAGTTTTCATCAAGTGTGAGGAAATAGCCGTTTCGAGGCATACAGGGCTCAAATTTAGCTCATGTGCACACTTTATCAGGAAACTGCTGGAGGCTATGCTCTACAAACAAGAAGGAGGAAAGACAAACACAGAAGAGAGGTGAATTGCTCTAAGAGTCCATTTTAGCAAAGAAGTAAAGGGAATTTCCAGAATGATGGTGGAGAGAAATTTCAGCAGTCCTGGAGAGCAGTCAGACTGAAAACAGGAAGACTTCTGGAAAATTCCATGAGCATTGTTTCTAAGGGGGGGAAATGAAGCTAATAGAATGTATGATATGCTTGACCATATTGAGAGGAGTTTTATAAGCTCTGACAGATAGTTTTATGATGAATTAGTGATAGGTATATTTTTTAAAAAGTAAGCAAACCAGGCAACTGTTAACATGAAGGGAAAACTCAGGTTTATAAGAAAAGAAATATACTGCATGGTTCAGTTGAAAACAATATTTATATAACTGTAATAATTAAATGCAGAATGCAGATTTAAGCCAGAATTGTAATATAACTTATTGGGAAGATAAGGGAAAGGAAGCCTGTTTGTACTGAGGGGTAGATAGAGCCTCATCTCTCACAGCAGGAAATCAGCGACTAATATTTAAAATTAAAAAATGAATTAATATTAGTGTTGGCATATTATTTAGAAATAATGGAGGTAAATACCAGAAGAAATAATTGAAGGAATTGAATATGACTGCTTATGAATGGACAGAAAAGGTGGAGAGATCTAGGCAAGGGACTAATTATCATAAATAATGATAATTATTGATAGTAGTATCATGTGAGTACTGTTTGCTTAAGGAATGTATATGCATTATTTTGATAAGCATAAAATTGAATTTAAAAACTTTTAAAAAAATCTGCAATATTCCCTGAAGTGTTTCATGTGAAATGCTAGACTGAGAAGATAGCCACTGATAAAACATTTCCATGATCAATTAAGTTTCAGAAATACTTTCCCCCTATATTTGCCTCATGGAGGCAGTGCATGTCAGTATATTAAGGATTCTAAGAATTTCTGTAAAGAAATTTGTTTGAGTCAGCATTTCACAAATTACTTGCCTAGAGAATCAATTCTCATGTAATAATATTAAAATTCTGTGACTAGGTATTTTATATAATTGTACCCAAAATAAAACTTGTGTTATCTGATCTACAAGAGAAGAGTTGCTTAAAAATAAACCTCCTTCATTTTTAACAAGATGCCCTACAAACTAAATGAATGATTTTCCTTTCCTTGCTCTGAGAAGATAACATGTGAACAAAATGTTGGCTATATATGGCGGAGGGAGTTGGGGGGTGCTGTTTACAATGTCTGCACACTCTGTAGCTTTCCAGAAAATCTGGGCAGACAGTAGGATGGGGATGGAGAGAACAGGGGGATGAAGGATAATTTCTCACACACCTTCAATGTAGTCTCTACTATAGGTTCTAGTGCATTTTCTCATTCAGTTCCCACTGGAGCCTGGGGATTGAGCAGGGTAGCAATCATTGGAGTTGAGGAGGCAATTGAGTTACATGAAATCATCTGGTTGTTTAGAGGCCAGCATCAGAGCCAAATTTTTAGGCCCTTACCTTTTGCCCCTACCTGCAAACTTGTCTTCTTTTGACTTTTGAGTTGAAACTAACTGAATCAGCCCTAGATTTTTTTAAAATCTATTTTATTGATCATGCTATTACAATTGTTCCATTTTTTTCCTCTTTGCGCCCCTCCACCCGATATCCCTCTTCCTTCCAGCAGTCCTCTTTTAGTTCACTTCCATGGGTCATACAGATAAGTTCTTTGGCTTCTCCATTTCCTTTACTATTCTTAACATCTCCCCTATCTGTTTTGTACCTCCAATTACGTTTCTTAATCCCTGCACCATTTCCCCTATCCTTCTCCTTCCCCCTCCCAGATGATAACTCTCCAAATAATCTACATATCTAGGTTTCTATGATTATATTCCTGTTCTGGTTGTTTGCTAGTTTGTTTTTTTACATTTCAGTTGCTGATAGTTGTGAATTTGTTGCCATTTTTTTTTTTTGATCATCTTTTTCTTAGATAAGTTCCTTTAACATTTCATGTAACAGTGGCTTGGTAATCATGAACTCCTTTAGCTTTACCTTGTCTGGGGAGCACTTTATCTGCCCTTCCATTCTATATGATAGCTTTGCTGGATAGAGTCATCTAAATTGTAGGTCCTTGTTTTTCATGACTTTGACTACTTCTTGCCAGTCCCTTCTTGCCTGCAAAGTTTCTTTTGAAAAATCTGCTGATAGTCTTATGGGAACTCCTTTGTAGGTAACTGTCTCCTTTTCTCTTGCTGCTTTTAAGATCCTCTCTTTATCTTTAACCTTTGGCATTTTAATTATGATGTGTCTTTCTGTGTTCCTCTTTGGGTCCAACTTGTTTGGGACTTTCTGTGCTTCCTGGACTTGTATGTCTATTTCCTTTGCCAAATTAGGGAAGTTTCTTTCATTTTCTTTTCCAATAAGTTTTTAATTTCTTGCTCTTCCTCATCTCTTTTTGCCATTCCTGTGATTCAGATGTTAGTAAATTTTGAGATGTTCCAGAGGCTTCTTGTACTATCCTTGTTTTTTTGAATTCTTGTTCCTTCTTGTTCTGGTTGAATGTGTATTTCTTCCTTGTGTTCCAAACCGTGATTTGAATTCCAGCTTCATCCCCTTCACTGTTGGTTCCCTGTAGATTTTTCTTTATTTCAATTAGTGTGGCCTTCATTTCTTCTTTTATGTTGTTGCTGTACTCAGGGAGTTCTTTGAGCATCCTGATTACCAGTGTTTTGAACTATGCATGTGATAGGTTGACAATTTCTGTTTAGCTTAGTTCTTTTTGTAGGGTTTTGTTCTGTTCTTTCATTTGGGCCATATTTCTTTATCTCCTCATTTTGGCAGCCTCCCAGTGTTTGTTTCTATATATTAGGTAGAGCTACTTTGATTCCGTCTTAGTAGTATGGCCTGTTGTAGAAAAAGCACCTTTAAATTTTGTGGGATGGAGCCATAGGTAATTGCCAGGGTGGGGCTACCTATTTCCCCACTTTGTGGCTCTGTGTATGGGGAGGTTTCAGAGAGGGGACAGTGCCACTGCCTGGTTTCTGGAGATTTGCCTGGCACTCACTCATTTCAAGTCACTTCACCCACTCCCCATATGCTGTTCCTTCCAGCTATTGCCCTGGTGGTGAATCCCAGAGTGGGTGGGTTTGTGTATGTTCTAAGACTGTACAGGCCCTGTAAGTGGAATCTCTTGAAAATCCAGCAGTCTCTTCTGCTGCCCCAACTCTACTGGTTTTTACAGCCAGAAGTTATGGAGGTTTATCTTCCCAGTGCTAGAAACTTAGGCTGTGTGATTTGGCCTGGGGCTTGGATTACTTGCTCCCAAGGTATCCCTCCCATTTTTATCCACCACACATGAATGTGGGAACACCCATTCCGCTGCTGCCACCACTGCCTCTCCTTGCCACACTTCATCTCCTCGCCGCTCCACCCCTCCTACCTGTCTGGATGAATATTGCTTCTTTAAGTCCTTGCTTGTCAGACTTCCATACAGTTTGATTTTTCTGACAATTCTGGCTGTTTTGTCTTGAGGTTTGGTTGTAATACTCTCTGTGGTTGCATGTGGAGCTGGCCCATGTCTACCTACACCTCCATCTTGACTGGAAGCCTGATGCCTATTTTCTGAAATGCACATTTTGGTATAGTTGCCTCAGAGATCTGCACAGGGAAACAGAGCCCTTCTAAGTCACAAGTGAGGCAGGGCAGTAAATGACAGTGAGAAGAAGGTTTAAATGGCAGAGGCTGGCCTCCTGAGAGCAGGCCCAGATGTTGATATCAGTGCATCTTTAGTTGTTGAACCGAGATACAATACATTTGGTAGTGGGGGATATGACCCATTCCCAACAGTAATGGTGGCTTATAATGGCCGTGATTCTCATGTATATCCTAGGGAAAAGTCCAGTAGCACTATCTACCCTTGAAAAACATTTGAATAGATGGTTTAAACCATTTCTGTATTAAGGGCATCCTTCTTTAGCTGGTTATCTGATGAAAGTGGCATATATTAAACTGTATAGTTGTAGGGGAAAGTACCTATAAATAGCTTTTCTAAAAACTCTTGTGCATATAAAGAGATATTGCTATTACCAATACCTTTTGTGGACAGGAATAGATACTGCCTTGATAAAAAGTAAAACAAAATAGTGGATAGAATATAGCTATAGGCAGAAGACAAGTACTGATGCCAGTGGCTAAGTTGTCAGATAGGTCAGAAGATGATTAACCATCCAAGTCTGACTCAAGGATCCCTTCAGTAGGCTTCTCTAAGCAATAGGAAATACACTTTTCATCAAGTTGGGAAAGTTAATATTTAGAATGTGAACCAAAATGAAGAACCTAAAACTATTTACATGGGTTTACCTAGTTAGCAGGTAGAAATATGGACTTGAGATTTGGGTGTCAGCTCACATTTTTACTCACAGGGTGTGGGAGAAAATAGATCATGAAATGTGTAATTTGTAAAGGATAAGTTCAGATAATTATATAGACTTTGAAGAAGATAAAGTGGGATAATGGTATAGTGGTATGGTGGGGTGAGGGCTGTTTTGACTAAGGTGAGCAGGAAAACCTCTTCTGAGAAAATACATGAGAACTAAGACCTGGACAAGAAGGCAGCCATATAAGGATCTGGGATTATACAGTTCCAAGCAGAAGGAACAATAGGTGCAAAGACCCTGAATCATAAAAAAAATAGATAAATTTAGGAGAATGAAGTAGAACTAAAAAGAAATGTAGAGTCTCAGACTTCTAAATTTTCATCTTTCTGGTACCATCATATTACTTAGAATGCTTATTGAAATTCTCTCACAATAATTATATTGTACTTAAAATCAGACATAAATATATGATTTAATAAAATATTTCTTATTTTGAAACTTCTGGATCCTTTGTTTTTCCCTTTCGTATACAGCTTATTAGAATTCTTCTGAAAATAGTTGTATCTTGAACGATGTGATTTTAGTAGTTCTGTTTAATTATAACTTAGAAACTCTCTTGTAAGTGGGGGCCGCTGAATGTACTGATGAGATTTAGTGCTCATGCATAATTAGAGAAAAAAAATTTTTTGCTTTATGTATTACAGCTAATGCCAAGGAACTGTGCCCTTTGTGTTTGCTTTTACATATTTATTTATTTATTTTGGTTACATGAGGATTATAAACTGAGTTTAGACAGGACTTCCAACCATGATGGAGGTGTAGGTAGATACACTTTGTCTCCTCGCACAACCAAAAGAAGGACAACATTTTTAACAACAAAATATAACCAGAGCTGCCAGAAAATTGAACTGTATGGGAGTCTGACAACCAAGAAGTTAAAGAAGAAACATTCATTCAGACTGGTAGGAGGGATGAAGATGGGCAACTAGGGCGGTGAGGACTCACGACAAGGTAGTGGCTGGTGGACTGGGTGAGGTGGCGGCTGGTGGAGCAGGCAGTCGCATATTTGCATGCAGATAAACTGGGAGGAGCAACTGGGGAGCGAGACAGACTGCACAACCTAGGGTTCTAGCATGGGAAAAGAAAGCCTCAGAACCTTTAGATGTAAAAATCTGTGGGGGTTGCGGCTGGGGGGGGAGACTCCAGCCTCACAGGAGAGTTCATTGGAGAGACCCACAGGGTCCTAGAACATACACAAACCCACCCACCCAGGATTCAGCACCAGAAGTGCCCAATTTGCTTATGGGTAGCGGGGGAGGTGACTGAAAGCTGGCTGAGAGCTGAACAAGCAGCATCATTCCATCTTGGACCCCTCCCCAACATACAGCACCACAATGAAGTGACCTGGGTTGCCCCACCATGGCAAATACCTAAGGCTCCATCCCATACAACCTAACAGGCATGTCGAAACAAAGAAATATGGCCCAAATGAAAGAACAGATCAAAGCTCAAAAAACAGAACTAAGTGATGAAGAGATACCCAGCCTATCAGATGCACAGTTCAAAACACTGGTAATCAGGATGCTCACAGAAATGGTTGAGTATGGTGGCAAAATAGAGGAAAAAGTAAAGGCTATGCAAAGTGAAATAAAGAAAAATATACAGGGAAGCAACAGTGAGGGGAAGGAAACCAGGACTCAAATCAATGATTTGGAGCAGAAGAAAGAAATACACATTCAACTGGAACAGAATGAAGAAACAAGAATTCAAAGAAATGAGGAGAGGCTTAGGAACCTTTGGGACAGTTTTAAATGTTCCAACATCTGAATCGTAGGGGTGTCAGAAGGAGGAGAGGAAGTGCAAGAAATTTAAAACTTACTTTAAAAAAATGGAGAACTTCTTCAATCTGCTTAAGGAAATAGACTTCTAGAAAGTCCAGGAAGCCCAGAGAGTTCCAAAGAAGTTGGACCGAAGGAAGCACACACCAAGGCACATCATAATTATATAACCTAAGATGAAAGAGAAGGAGAGAATCTTAAAAGCAGCAAGAAAAAAGGAGACAGTTACCTACAAAGGAGTGCCCGTAAGACTGTCAGCTGATTTCTCAAAAGAAACCTTGCAGGCAAGAAGGGACTGGCAAGAAGTATTCTAAGTCATGAAAGGCAAGGACCTACAACTTAGATGACTCTGTCCAGCAAAGCTGTCATTTAGAATGAAAGGGCATTTAAAGTGCTTTCCAGATAAGGTCAAGTTAAAGGAGTTCATCATCACCAGCCCTTTATTATATGAAATGTTAAAGGAACTTATCTAAGAAAAAGATGATAAAAAATATGAACATTAAAATGACAGCAAACTCACAACTCTCAACAAATGAACCTAAAAGAAAAAACAAAAAGAAACTAAGCAAACAGCTAGAACAGAAACAAAATCACAGAAATGGAGATCACATGGGGGGTTATCAACGGGGAGTGGAAGTAGGGAGGATGAGGGAAAAGGTACAGGGAATAAGATGCATAAATAGTAGGTACAAAATAGACAGGGGCAGGTTAAGAACAGTATAAGAAATGGAGAAGCCAAAGAACTTGTATGTATGACCTATGGACATGAGGTAGGGGAATGCTGGTGGAAGGGGTGGTGCAAGGTGGAGGGGAATAAAGGGGGAAAAAATGGGACAACTGTAATAGCATAATAAAATATATTAAAAATAAACTAAGTTTAGAAAACCTTTTAAAGAAAAGTGTAGCAGATTTGAGGTCTTGTGGCATATTTTTAGTAGTTTTTGACAAGTTTATGTTCTAGAGAATAACCTGCTAAACTCCTGAACTTCAATAAATGACTGTCTGAACTAATCTAGACAAATAATGTACTTCATTTCAGAAAGTTGGGTATGGTGGTTCTAGTATGGCTTAGCTGGAGTGTGGCATATAGGCCTGGCTTGAACAGAAGAAACCAATGGCTTTCTGCAGGGTAGAAATGGCCTTGGATCCAAAAGATGAGTTCCAAAACTCCCCTAACAAGGGAGTAATGGAAAGGCAGTAAGTAGGTTCTTCAATGGAGGTTCATTTGGATGCTGAATGCAAAGTGGAATAGGATAACTTTCCCTCTGGCAGTGCTTCCCCAAAAAGGGAGTGGACTTCTGTATCTACCCAGGATGGAATAACAGGGACTATATTTACTCTCCCACCTGACCCAACCAAAAACCAAACAAAAGTAACTGAAATAACAATTTTTAAGGCATTGGACATCAAGCAGAGGAGACAAGTGAGCCTTGGATAGATAGGAAACAAATGAAGTGAGCCCTGTGATTATCCCAATATTTTGCCTTGATAAACTTCCCTGGCAACATTGTAGGGAGGAGGGGGACCCAGGAAGACTTTGATAGGCTCTCAGAGATGAAGAGACAGAGTTGAGAGTCTGGTGAGGCCCAGACAGAGTCCACAAAACACAGTACCAGAGAGGAGAGAGTTATACAGAGAGAATCCTAGAAATCTGCAGAGTTTCCCTTGAATGATAATGTATGTGAGGCTATCTGAGGCAGGAGGAAGAAAACATCCAAAAGAATTAATTAATAGTACTTGGTGCCTACCTGTTGCCTATTCCCAAAACCAGACTGGAAAAACTTATAATTCACAGGACATTGGGAAGAGTCCCTCAGGAAGGTCCCTCAGTAGTGGGTATAATGAGCCTTGATCCTGACCTGCTTAACAAATCATAAAAGCAAATCTCAAAACGAGTGATCCTTTGAATTACTTTCACATAGTTTAATTATCCCAAAACAAAGCTCAAGAATATTTATAGGAATATAAAAATATCTAACACCCAACAAGATAAATACAATGTCTGGCATTAAGTCAAAGATTACTAGGCAAATGTTGAGGAGATAATCAATCAAAGCCAATTCAGAACTGACACAGATGTTTGAATTAGCAGGCAAGGACATTAAAAACCAGCTATTAAAACTATTCTATAAGTTAAAAAATTAAGTGGACATCAAAGATTTTTTTAAAAAACACAAATTTGTGTGTCTCTTTTCCATTTTCTTCTTTTATTGCTTCCTCAATTAGAAGCTTGATTTTATATGGTTCCCAGGTATTTCATTGATAACAAATTATATTTATTACAATACAGTAATCACATTTACTAGGTTGCTGACCTTTTGATAAGAGACTGCAAATTCGTTGGTTTCATGAATGTGTAATCACATCTCACATTATCTTTCAAAGTGAAACTTAAGCTTTATGAATTGGCAAGGAATTGGACTAACAAAATTCTTATTCCAAAATGTCTGTTGGAGAATAAATCTTGACAGTTTCAGGCTTTATTTGTAGCTATGAGAATAAATGTAGCTAGAATATTTAACAGATTATTGGTTGACAGTAAATATAGTTAAGAACTGACATTTAAGTTCTTCCAGCTTTATTTTGAACAATGAGTGAGTATCTGTTTGCCATCAATATTAAAAACCCATGTCCTGACTTAATTCTTTAAAAATAATACATGTTGTCCTGACCAGTGTTGCTCAGTTGGTTGGGCATCATCCCACAAAGCAAAGGGTTGCTGGTTGATTCCCAGTCAGGGCATATATATGCCTGGATTGCAGGCACATATGGGAGGCTACTGATTGATGTTTCTCCCTCACACTGATGTTTCTCTGTCTTTTTCCCTCCCTTCCTCTCTCTCTAACAATAAATTAATAAAATCTTTTAAAAAACAAATAATAAGTGTTTATTTAATTGGCTTACCATACTCTTTTCCTGAATTTTTCCTCCCAGTTGTGTAAATGCCATTCTATTTATTTTGGTTCATAAAGGTTTTTGTTTTTAATAGAGACAATAAAAACTAAAGTGTATATATTTGAAGTTGAAAGTTGTCAAGACTAAATATATAGCAATCTCAAAATTAAGTTTTATTGAAATTCAAAACATAATTATTATCTTAGGTTTTAAAAAAAGGTAATCTTTTTTTCTGAAGATAGGTTGGTGATAGCTTGTGCATTGTAATTTACAGACTATGTAATACTTTTTATGTCTTAGAATCAGTTTATTAAATTTGGAATAATATTTTGTGTCATATATGATCCAGTACCATTTTGGAGTTGTGTTTCCTCATTGGCTACTGTTTTTTCAGAGATATTTTCGGAACTTGGGAATCAGTTATTTTAGTCTTCAGGTGAGCATAGCTAAAACCCTAGTATGACCTTTTGCCTTTCTCTCTTTCCTGGTATTCTTGAAGGAGTCTAGAAATAGGACAGGCAGAGACATACTTAGCAATCTGCCCTACCTGCTTTGACATTAGTGACAGGAAAAATGAGGTGCTGCCCCTCTCTGTGGCAGCCTCTTCCTCTTGCTCTTAGGGGCTATGTTCTACCAAGGTTATATTCACCTAGTTTTACTGTGTCTAATAAATGCTGTCTTTCCTTGCCTACCTTCTACTATTTCTAGTCTTTAGTTCTGGGTCAGATAATTGGCACTTAATTGTTTCAAAGGGCATGTACTCTTTGCTACTAGAGAGGTTTGGTACTGGATTTCGAAGAGGGATGTTGTCCCCCAGAGCAAGCAACGTTTTTCTTTCTCTCTGGAAGTTGCATGTCATGTTTTGCTTATGACCAATTCTTACCCATATGCTAATATCAAAGAAGTGCATTATTGTCATGTAAAATAGCATTACTTCTTTGAGGAAGAGAAAATAGAAGTTAATATACAGCTATGTAGGATTAATTCCGTTGAGAATTTATCAGTAGATATCAATATTTTGTGCTTTTACATGGATTTTTAAAAGTTGAAAAATATTTAAAATTATAAAAAAACAACGGACTATGTTAAGGAAAGTTAAAACACTATTATACTTCATAAATGAACTTTAAAAACAAATCCTCACCCAAGTATATGTTTATTGATTTGAGAGAGAGAGAGAGACATCGATGAGAGAGAAACATTGATTGGTTGCCTCTTGTATGTGCCCCAACAGGGGACTGCACCTGCAACCTAGGTATGATCCCTGGCCAGGGATCAAACTCACAACCTTTCAGTGCACGGGATGATGCTCCACCCAGCCAAGCTACCTGGCCAAGGCACTTCATAAATGAACTTTTAAAAAGATTTATTAATTCAAATGAACAGATGGCACACTAAAGTTAAAATATGTTTTTTAGAAAGATTTATTTATTTTTAGAGAGAGGGGAAGGGAGAAAGAAAGAGCGAGGAAGAAACATCAATAGGTTGCCTCTCTCATGCTCCCAACTGGGGATCTGGCCCACAACTGAGGCATGTGCCCTGACTGGGAATCGAACCAACATCCCTTCAGTTCACAGGCCAGCACTCAATCCACTGAGCTGCACCAGCCAGGGCTAAAGTTAAAATATTGTTAATAGAAAAGATTGTTATAAAGGTTGTGTAATATGAAGATGTTTATAAAGAACAAATCTGTGATGTACTTTAAATATTTAATCTGTATTTTTCCTTAGCTTGTAGGTAGGAAAGTCCATTGACAAATCCATCTTTATTTACCTGACCTCTTGAAACTGTCCATTCTTAACTTCTATAACACTAGTCTCCTAAATTTTCTTCTCTACCTTAGGTTAGTTTTCATTTTCCGTTATAGGTTATTTACCATTGATATTCTCTTGGGTTCTGTTGTTGTTTATCACCTCTTTTCATTCTACACACTGTCCCTAGGTACGCTCTTCCATGTCCTTGGCTCATCTTCCACCCAGATGATGACCGTTACCAAATCTCTTCATTTTGGGTCTTTCTCTCCCTCTACCTTCAGAACCAGTTGCCACCTGGACATCTCTACTTGGGTATGCCAACAAATATCTCAAGAGCAGCATGCCCCAAATTATCTTCCATGGCAAAATTTGACCTTTTCTGGCTCAAGGCATCACCACACAGATTTACACACAGACATGAGAGTCGTCGTCATCTCTTTCTCCCTCCCTCCTATGTCTACTCAGTTCCTAGTCTAGTCCGTTATTTCTTTGAGTCTGTTCTTGCTTTTCTGTCTTCACTGGTCATTTCCTAAGTTCAAGCTCACATCTTTGTAGCCTCAATTATAGTGGTAACTTCCTAATTAGTCTTTTTGTCTATAATCTTGTTCTCAAATCATTTATATTATTGCGAGAGTGTTCATTTATTACTAATACACAGATATGATTAAGGCTTCTCATCATCTTCAAGATAAAAATAAGTTGTGATGATGATGATGATGATGTAAATTAGGTAACAGTAGCATTTACTGAGCACTGACCATGTAACAGGTGCTAGGCCTAAAAATCTTAGTCTAAATTAATTTATAGATTAACCACCTATAAACAATTAACAAATCGTTAATTATTATTAATAATCATCGAAATGATTAATGATCAATAAATTAATAAATGATGATTAATAATTAATTGAAACAATTAACAAAATATTAGTAAATTAATCACTTATTTCATAATCACCATTTGAGTCACCATTTGAGTTGATGTACTTTTCTTTCTTTTTTTAATCCTCACCCAAGGATATGTTTATTGATTTTACAGAGAGAGGCAGGAGGGGTACAGAGAGAGAGAGAGAGACAGAGACAGAGACAGAGACAGACATCCATCAGTTGCCTTTGGTACGCACCCCACCTGGAAATCAAACCTGCTATCCAAGTATGTGCCCTGACCAGGGATCAAACCTGCAACCCTTTGGTGCACAGATGATGCTCCAGCCAACTGAGCCACCTGGCCAGAGCATGTATACTTTGCTTTTTACCAAAAAAAAAAAAAAAAAAAAAAAAAAAAATTGAGACAACAGGGGATTAATTTGTCAGGAGTTATAGAGCCGAGAAATGGCAGAGCCACATTAGACCAATGATTTTCTGACTTAAAAGTCTGTTCATACCCTTTATATTGTCTCTACAAAATCCATACTTTGGGTTTGGATTCTATGAAGTATGGAAAAGATCTTGCTTCTCTCAGAGCATTGACCACTTTAGCTCTTGTGACTGCTAATTGTAAAAAATGAGCAAGCAAGGTTTTTAGTAATGGCACCACTGGATCAGGAATACATTTGGATGTGAGATGCATGACTTTTTTTAAATTTCATTTTAATTGTTGTTCTTGTACAGTTTTCTGTCTTTTACTCCCATGCCAGCACACCGCCCCAGCCCTCCCCACCTGCCTCCTCTTTCCACCTCCTCTAGTTTTTGTCCATGTATCCTTTATACTTGTTGCTCCAAACCCTTCCCCTTTTCCCCTGAAATTCCCTCCCCTCTCCCCTCTGGTGACTGTCAGCCCGTTCTCAATTTCAGTGTCTTTGGTTATATTATGCTTGTTTGTTTGTTTTGTTTTTTAGGTTCCTGTTAAAGGTGAGATCATATGGTATTTGTCTTTCATTTCCTGCCTTATTTCGCTTAGCATAATGCTCTCCAGTTCCATCCATGCTGTCGTGAAGGGTAGGAACTCCTTCTTTATTTCTGCGGCATAGAATTCCATTGTGTAAATGTACCATAGTTTCTTGATCCATTCATTTACTGATGGGCACCTAGGTTGATTCCAACACTTGGCTATTGTAAATTGTGCTGCTATGAACATTGGGGTGCATAGGTTCTTTTGGACTGGTGTTTCAGGGTTCCTAGGATATAATCCCAGCAGTGGAATTGCTGGGTCAAAAGGTAGATCCATTCTTAGTTTTTTTAGAAAATTCTATACTGCTTTCCATAGTGGTTGTACCAGCCTGCAATCCCACCAACAGTGCACCAGGGTCCCCTTTTCTCCACAACCTCTCCAACACTTTTTTGTTGCTTTGTTTATGATGGCCATTCTGACAGGTGTGAAGTGGTATCTCATTGTGGTTTTAATTTGCATCTCTCTGATAGCTAGCGATACTAAGCATCTTTTCATGTGTCTCTGGATCCTCTGTATGTCCTCCTTGGAGAAGTATCTGTTCAAGTCTTTTGCCCATTTTTTAATTGGGTTGCTTATCTTCTTAGAGTGGAGTCGTGTAAGTTCTTTATATATTTTGGAGATTAAAGCCTTGTTTGAGGTATCATTGGCAAATATGTTTTCCCATACAGTTGGTTCTCTTTTTATTTTAATACTGTTTTCTTTAGCCATGCAGAAGCTTTTTATTTTGATGAGATCCCATTTGTTTATTCTTTCCTTTATGTCCCTTGCTTTAGGGGACATATCAGTAAAAATGTTAAAAATGCGTGAAATATCTGAGATTTTCTTTCCTATGTTCTCCTCTAGAACTTTATTGGTGTCATGGCTTATATTTAAATCTTTTATCCACCTTCAGTTTATTTTTATGTATGGTATAAGTTGGTGCTCGAGTTTCATTTTTTTGCATGTAGCTATCCAGTTCTCCCAACACCACTTGTTGAGGAGGCTGTTTTTAATCCATTTTATGTTGCTGCCTCCTTTGTCGAATATTAATTGACCATAAAGAATTGGGTTTATTTTTGGGCTCTCTATTCTATTCCACTGTTCCAAGTGCCTGTTTTTGTGCCAGTACCAGGCTATTTTGATTACAGTGGCCTTGTAATACAGTTTGGTGTTAGGTATTGTGATCCCTCCTACTTTGCTCTTCTTTCTCAAAATTGCTGCAGCTATTTGAGATTGTTTATGGTTCCATATAAATTTTTGAAGTGTTTGCTCTATGTCTGTGAAATATGCCATTGGTACTTTAATAGGTATTGCATTGAATCTGTAAATTGCTTTGGGTAGTATGAACATTTTGATGATATTAATTCTTCTGATCCATAAACACGGTATATGTTTCCATTTGTTTGTGTCTTCCTTGATTTCTTTCTTCAGTGTTGTGTAGTTTTCTGCATACAGGTCTTTTACCTCCTTGGTTAGGTTTATTCCTAGGTATTTTATTTTTCTTCTTGCTATATTGAATGGGATTTTTTCCTTGACTTCTGCTGTTTCATTGTTGGTATACAAAAAATGCCTTTTTTTCTGGATATTGACTTTGTATCCTGCTGTTTGGCCAAATTCATTTATTAGGTCGAGCAGCTTTTTGGCTGAGTCTATAGGATTTTCTATGTACACTATCATGTCATCTGCAAACAATGATAGTTTTGTTTCCCCCTTTCCAATTTGGATGCCTTTTATTTTCTTGTCTTGTCTACTTGCTGTGGCTAAGACTTCCAATACTACATAGAATAGAAGTGGTGAAAGTGGACAACCTTGTCTTGTTCCTGATCTTAGTGGAAAAGATTTTAGTTTTTGCCCGTTGAGTATGATGTTGGCTGTAGGTCTCTCATATATGGCCTTTATTATGTTGAGGAATGCTCCCTCTATTCCCACTTTGCTGAATGTTTTTAATATAAATGGGTGCTGTACCTTATCAAATGCCTTTTCTGCATCTATTGATATGATCATGTGATTTTTGTCTTTGTTTTGTTTATGTGATGTATTACATTTACTGGTTTGTGAATGTTGAACCATCCTTGCATCCCTGGGATGAATCCCACTTGGTCATGGTGTATGATCTTTTTAATGTATTGTTGGATGCGGTTTGCTAATATTTTGTTGAGAATTTTAGCATCTATGTTCATCAGCGATGTGGGCCTGAAGTTTTCTTTCTTTGTTGTGTCTTTATCTGGTTTGGGGATTAGGATGATGCTGGCTTCATAAAAAGTGTTTGGGAGTCTTCCATCATTTTGGATTTGTTTGAAAAATCTGTGAAGGATAGGGGTTAGCTCTTCTTTAAATGCTTTGTAAAATTCTCCTGTGAAACCAACCGGTTCAGGGCTTTTGTGTGTCAGGAGTTTTTTGATTACTGCTTCAATTTCATCTGCTGTTATTGGTCTGTTTAGGCTTTCTGCTTCTTCTTCATTGAGTTTTAGGAGATTATATTTTTCTAGAAACTTGTCCATTTCACCTAGGTTTTCAAATTTCTTTGCATACAGTTCTTCATAGTAATTTTTTACAATCCTTTGTATTTCTGTGATATCAGTTGTAATCTCTCCTCTTTTGTTTCTGACTGTGTTCATTTGGGTCCTCTCTCTTTTTTTCTTGATGAGCCTGTTTAAAGGCTCATCAATTTTGTTTATCTTTTCAAAGAACCAGCTCCTGGATTCACTGATCCTTAGAATTGTGCTTTTAGTCTCTATGTCATGTAATTCTGCTCTGATCTTGATTATTTCCTTCCTTCCACTTGCTCTGGGCTGTCTTTGTTGTTGTTCCTCGAGTTCTTGTAGGTGTAGGGTTAGGTTGTTTGTTTGAAATGTTTCCATCTTTTTTAGGTAGGCCTGTATTGCTATGAACTTCCCTCTGAGGACTGCCTTTGCTGTGTCCCATAAGTTTTGGGTTGTTGTGAGTTCATTTTCATTTGTTTCCAGAAACTTTTTGATTTTTTCCCTAATTTAATTCTTGACCCATTCATTGTTTAATAGCATGCTATTCAATGTCCATGATTTTGAAGGTTTTGGGTTTTTCCCTTTGGGGTTGGTTTCTACTTTCAATCCCTTGTGGTTGGCAAAAATGCTTGGTATGATTTCAGTTTTCTTGAATTTGTTGAGGCTTGTTTTGTGTCCTATCATGTGGTAGGTAGAAGATCTGTCCATTTTTGACAGTGGGGTGTTAAAATCCCCTACTATAATTGTGCTGCTGTCAATATCTTTCTTGAAGTCCTCTAAGATTTTCTTGATGTATTTAGGTGCTCCTATGTTGGGTGCATATATATTTACGATGTTTATGTCTTCTTGGTGGATTCTTCCCTTGAGTATTATGAAGTGACCTTCTGGGTCTCTCTTTATGGCTCTTCTTTTGAAGTCTATTTTGTCTGATATGAGTATTGCTACCCCAGCTTTTTTTCCCTGTCTATTTGCTTGGAAAATTTGTTTCCAGTCCTTCACTTTGAGTCTGTGTAGGTCTTTTGTCCTGAGGTTGGTCTCTTGTAGGCAGCATATGTGTGGGTCATGCTTTCTTATCCATTCAGCTCTTCTATGTCTTTTGATTGGAGCATTTAATCCATTTATGTTTAAGGTTATTATTGATACGTACTGATTCATTGCCATTTTCGTACCTGTGCTTTCCTTTCTCTCTCTCTCTCTTTCTCTCTCTCTCTCTCTCTTTTCCTTCCTTTCCTTAAAAAAGTCCCTTTAACATCTCTTGCAGAACTGTTTTGGTAGAGGTGTATTCTTTTAGACTTCTTTTGTCTGGGAAGCTCCTTATTTGGACTTCTATCTTGATTGAAAGCCTTGCTGGGTAAAGTAGTCTTGGTTGCAGTCCTCTGGTTCTCCTTACTTAGAATATTTCTTGCCATTCTCTTCTGGCTTGGAGTGTTTCCATTGAGAAGTCGGATGCTGACCTTACCAGGGCTCCCTTGTATGTTACTTCCTTTATCTCCCTTGCTGCCTTTAAGATTCTCTCTTTGTCTTGGAATTTTGCCATTTGAATTAGGATGTGTCTTGAAGTGGGCCTCTTTGGGTTCCTCTTGATTGGGACTCTCTGTAATTCCTGGATTTGTGTGACTTTTCCTCTCATCAAATTAGGGAAGTTTTCCATCATTACTTTTTCAAATAGGTTTTCTATCCCTTGCTCTTCTTCTCCTTCTGGAATCCCTATTATATGGATATTATTACATTTCATATTGTCTTGCATTTCTTTTAATCCCTCTTCATTCTTTCTGAGTCTCTTCTCCTTTTCTTGCTCTTTCTGGGTGTTTTTTCCTACTTGGTCCTCCAACTTGCTGATCTGATCTTCTGCTTCATAATTCTGCTTTTCATTCCTTCCACTGTGTTCTTCAGTTCAGAAATTGTATTCTTCATTTCCTCTTGGCCCTTCTTGATAGTTTCTGTTTCCTTTTTCATGTTGATATAGTTTGCAGTGAGTTCCTCGTAGCTTTCCTGTAGTTTCTGGTAGCTCATTGAGAGCTCTTGGAGCTTCCTGACAACCATTGCTTTGAACTCAAAATCTGATAGTTGAGATTCCTCTGTTTCATTTAGCATTCTTTCTGGGGCTTCCTCCTTTCCTTTCATTTGGGGATTGTTTCTTTGTCTTTCCATTGTTTGTGAGGCCCTTCTTGTTAGCCTCAGCTTCTTAAATTGATTTGTTCTGGCTCCCTGGGTTTATGGTGTGAACTTCTGTGCTAGAATACCGGTGAGATTCAGTTGTGCTGTCTCCTTCGGGTATCCTGGTGTTCACAGCTTCTACTGTCTCATCTGTTGAGATGCCCCCTCTTTGGGACCAACTCTGGTTTTGTCACAGTTCCAGGGGGGGTTTTTGTTTTGTTTTTGTTTCACTCGTGGGTATTTAAAAAGAAGAGGAAGAAGAAAAAAACTGAAAAGAGAAGAAAGAAAAAGAAAAGAAAAAAGGGGGAAGGAAGAAGAGATAAAATTGGAAAGAAAGGAAAAAGGAATAAAACAAGAAGGAAGTAACGAGAAGCAAAAGGAGTTGAGGGGTAAAAAAGGATAAAAATAATGAAAAAATAATAGAAAACAAAACAAAACAAAACAAAACAAAAAAAACCCTCTTCCTGTTTTCTATCTTGCTTTTCAGTCTTGCCAAACCGGTTTTTCTGGTCTTGCTGGCTGCAGTGGCCGATGGGTGATGGTATTGCTTTTCTCCCTGTTCAGCATTCAGTTATCTTTGTGCTACTCTTCTCAGAGCTAGTCCGGGGCCTCTGCACCTAGGGCCTCAGGTGTATGTTCTGAGGAAGCATGCGCCTACCTGTGTCACATGCTGGCACCTATGATCTCGCAGCCGCCTGCGGTCACACAGGGGCGCTGATCGTCGCGCTGCTGCGTGCGGGCACCGGCAGTTGTGCGAGCTCTGGCATGCAGTCCTCCCTGGGCTATGTGTGGGTGTTCACATCCCCAGCTTGTTTGCACTGAGACCTTAACTCCTCTCTGTGAGATTTCAAGCAACTGGGTTTATCCCGATACAGCTAAAACCTTGTTTGGATGGGAAGGGAGCCGTTGACCTGGCTGCCTCCCTAGAGTCTTGTGGCGAGCCTGGTGAGTGCTAGCTGGGGCCTCAGCCCCTGCCCTGGTCTTTGCGCTGCTCCCTGGGTTCTTATTGCTCTGAAGTACTCTCCTTACTGTCTGGTTTTTCAATGTCCACTGCAGTTTCCAATCTCCTGTTTTCAAATATGCTGTGTTTCTGATGGCTGTTTGCTCTGTTCCGCTGTAAATCAGCCAGGTTTTTCTCCTGTGTGTAGGGGGAAGTGGAATGTGCTCCCTCCTAGGGCACTGCCATCTTCCTCTCCCCTGCATGACTTTTTTTAATCTATGATTCACCCTATCCACGAAAACTCACCACACCTGTAAAGAGACACATTTTCATGTGGCATGAGGTGACTGTAGAATGCTGAGGAACAAACAACTGCCTGGGTAATAATGAGTGACAGGGTGCTTTTGTTTTTGTTTTTGTTTTTAAGAAACTGGCTGGCCAATTAAAAATTTGTACTTAAAAAATTAGTAACACAAAGGCATTAGAATTACTTTAATAATTTTACAATAAGAAATGTAACCAATTAGTTGCTGTGGGCCAGTCACTGAACACTTTTCAGTATATCAATGAGAATAAAGTTGTTTAACATTCCTTTTTTTGAAAAGCCCAAGATATCTTCCAGGGCCTGTTGGGGTATCAATGATGATGGCTTTCAGTTTTCAACAGTTTCCTAAAAAGAATGTAGTTTCACAGAGCTGGTTGGACACAGATGTTGCTCAGGTATTTTGCGATAGCTCTGAGTTTTATGTACATGACTCTGGTATTCAGGCCACTTAATGTTCTAATTAGGTAACTTCCTGGTACAGCTAAAATGTCTCAGGTAGACCGCACTTGAATTCATATAGGCTGCATTTGGACCATGAGCTACATTCTTGGTGGTAATGATTGTACACATGTGGAGTCCAAGAGGAGTGTGACTTTTATTACCAGTCCTATCACTTATTAACCTGTGTGGCCTTTCATCTTCAGACCTCAGTTTCCTCATATATTAAATAAGGATGATGGTGCCTACAATAGAGTATTGTGAGTTTTAGGGGATAAGGTATGTAAGGTGCTTTGTACAGTGTGTGGGATACAGTAAGAATATTAGTAAATATTTTGTGTCCCTGTCTCAGCCTTCTTTGCTCATGCAAGTAGTCACAGTGATAGATTCTGTCTATCACCCATAATGAAGGGCTCCTCTGCAAGTGTATTCTATACAAAAATATTGCAGATCATACTTTAAAAAATTTTTTTCCTAAACATTTTCAAGTGTTAAAGAAAGAATAAACAAATGGGACTATATCAAATTAAAATGCTTCTGCATGGCTAAAGAAAAAGATCAGCAAAATAAAAAGGGAACCAGCCACATGGGAAAACATATTTGCCGATGAATGATACCTCAGACAAGGGTTTGATCTCCAAAATATACAAAACTCACACAAGTCCACACAAGGGTGATAAACAATCCAGTTAAAAAAATGAGCAAAGGACCTGAACAGACACTTCTCCAAGGAGGACATACAGAGGGCCTGTGGACATATAAAAAGGATGCTTAACATCACTAGCCATCAGAGAAATGCAAATTAAAACCACAGTGAGATACCACTTCACACCGGTCAGAATAGCCATCATTAACAAATCAACAAACAAGAAGGGCTGGTAATGATGTGGAGAAAAGAGAACCCTAGTCCACAATCAGTAGGAATGCGGACTGGTGCAGCCATTGTGGAAAACAGTATGGAATTTTCTCAAAAAACTAAAAATGGAACTGCCTTTGACCCAGTGATTCCACTGCTGGGATTATACCCTAAGAATCCTGAAATACCAATTCAAAAGAACCTGTGCACCCCAGCGTTCATAGCAGCATTATTCACAATAGCCAAGTGCTGGAAACAGTCTAAGTGCCCAACAGTGAATGAGTGGATCAAAAAACTGTGGTATGTTTACACAATGGAATACTATGCAGCAGTGCAGCAGAAAGAAAGAAGAAACTCCTACCCTTTGAAACAGCATAGATGGAACTGGAGAGCATTATGCTAAGTGAAATAAGCCAGGCAGTGAAAGACAAATGCTATATGATCTCACCTATAAGTGGAACCTAATCAACAAAACAAACAAATGAGCAAAACAGAATCAGAGATGTGGAAATAAAGAACAAACTGATAGGGACCAGAGGAGAGGAGGGATGGGGATAATGGAGGAATAAAGGGGAACATGTACAAAGGGCCCCTGGACAGGAACAGTGGGAGGGGATTGTCTTTGGGAGTGGGGGTTGGACAGGGCAGGGGAGAGCAATGGGGAAAAATGGGGACAACTATAACTGAACAACAATAAAAAAACTGAAAAAAAAAATGAGTTGATTTTGCAGTTGGCATTTTGAATGTGGTATTTTGCCCAATGGAATCATTATGTTAGTTTTTTCTCATGGATTTGTCCTAGGAAACAGTTTAGTATGTAGAGAAAGTATGCTTCCATCCTTGAATTGATTGTGTGTATGGAGATATTTATCCATTGGTTCCAATCTGTCAAGTTCGCAGCTGTATATCTGATTTAGTTGATTTCTGTACACGTACGGATTTAATATGCTTTTTGTAACATTCCATAGATTTATTTATTAATGTGATGCTTTTTTTTTTTGTTTTTATTCTGCCTTCATAACTCAACCCCTGTAGAGAAAATGATTAAATAAGCAGTTTCACCCTTTATAAATACAATTAGGCTTTATGTCTGGTGCTATTTGTTAATGCATTAGTTTCAGGGTTTATTATTCTAAATTTTGTAAAGGCAAAAAGAAAACATTCTTTCCCTGGTTGGTGTAGCTCAGTAGATTGAGTGCGTTCCTGGGAACCAAAGGGCTGCTGGTTGGATTCCCTGTCAGGGCACATGCCTGGGTTGCAGGCCAGGTCCCCCATGGGGAGCATGTGAGAGGCAACTGCACACTGATGTTTCTCTCCCTCTCTTTCTCCCTTCCCTCTCTCTATAAATAAATAAATAAATAAATAAATAAATAAAATCTTTAAAGAATAAATTTTGTAAAGGCATTTTGCTGAATTGAGTAAAATTTAAAATATGGTAAACTCTAAAGGAAGGCATTTCAGTTCTTTCTACTTAATTGATCTTCTGAAAATACTATGAAAAATAAGACTCCATTTTTTGAAAAATGCAAGTGGCAAACAAGTTATCAAATGAGATTCTATGTAATCAAATTTTTTTTATAAGAATAAAGTTCTCCATAGTTACAGCAAGGGCTTCTTTTAAAAAGCAGATATTCTTAGTCATTCAGCAATCACCGTACTTGGTAGTCATGACTTGCTGAGCATCTGTCGGGTCTGACTCTAGGTACACGTATGAACAGGGCAGATGAGTCATAATCTGCGCACTTCAGGCGCTTTACAGTATAATTGTAGAGATGACACCTGTACAAAGTAACTGCATCACAAGGCAGTGCATGAAGTGTTATAACACTGATAGAATTAAGTGTAATGTGTTTCAATAAGGGAAGATCGCCAGATCACCAGTCAAGCATGTCTTCCCAGAAAAGATGAACTTGAAGACTGTTTCACACTGATTATTGTCATTTCCATTTCTGATAGAATTTGGAGAGTAACCAACCAGAATTTAAAACTGGTTTACCTATGCTTTTTCATTTGGTTAACTGAGAGTATGACATAATGGATAAGAGTAAAATATCTGCTGCAAAAATTCAGTGCAATCCTCGCTCCTCAAGAAGCCTTACTCGTTCTCTTTATTCCTAGAGAATGGTCAACTTGTCATTATTGGAGCATTAATTTTGTGGTATCCATTTCAAATTGTTGCTTTACTTCTCTCTCTCACTAAAGTTCCTTGAGACCATGGAATGAGTATATCCCAAACCTAGCATTATTCCTACTGCTATTCTTCACATTATCCCTAGTGTCTAAGACTCAATAAATTTTTGTTGCATGAATGATTGAACTCAAAGATTACATTCAGTATGAGCAAAATGGATATTTATACAAGGTTGATAACAGTGATGATAGAGATAATTGGATAAATTCAGAATATGTTTTGAGATCCAGTTTACAGGATTTATTGATGGATTTGGATGTGGAGAATCGGAGATGGATAAACAAAAGCTTGAAAAACTTGGTAATGACAGTAATTGAAATGGGGAGACTGGAGGAAGAATAGCCTGTTTTGCGGATGTTTGAGAAGCCTACTGCACTTTTGAGTAGAGTTATTAAATGGGCTGTTGCATATGAAACTGGAGCTCAAAGAAGAGATCAGGACAAAAATATAAATCAGGAAGTCAGTTGCACATAGATGGTATTTAAGGCTACCTAGCAGGATGAAATTACCTTCTGAGAAAATGTAAGTTAAATAGAGAAGAGGGCCCAGAACAAAACTTGCAGTGCTCCAGCATTTAGTGGTCTGGAAGAGATGGAGAAGCTAAAAAAAGAAAAACTGAGAAAGTGGAGAAAAAACAGAGGAGACTTTCTCAGGGAATTACCAGTTGGGTCGTGTGCTGCCTGAGGGATTCGGATGAAAAGTAAGAAGTGGTCATTGCATTTGGCAACATGATGATTGTTGCTGACCTTGATTGTGCAGTCGTGGGGCCTGGAAGCCAAACTGGAATAGATTCAGGACTAAATAGGAAGCGAGGGAGTAGAAATCTGTAGGAGCTAAATCTTTCCTTGAGTAGACTGTAGGGGTGGAAGTTGTCAGACTATTTCATCAAGTCCCAAAATGAACTCATGATGCACTTGCCCTCCAAAATCTACTCTTCTTCCTGAGTTTTCTACTACTCATGAATTCACCTTCCTTCCAATGATCCAGACCAGACTCCCCATGGTTAATGTAGTCATTTCCTTCCTCCACTTATCCCCCTGTAATTAGTTGCCATGGACTGTTGCGTCTTCTCCACAGCATTTTTTGAATTGGATCCTTTTCATAGCCATTGCCACTGCCACTGAAGTTGCTCTTGCCAGGTCCTAATTAACTCTTCTTCAAACTCCTCTAATAGTTTCTAAAGTATTCCCTGCTTTTATCCTCTCCCTTGTCAATACATCTATCCATCACAGCTAGAATGTTCTTCCTAAAACACAGTTTTGCTCATGTTCTGCGAAAACTAAAACCGGATCCTTTTAAGGCCTGGCTGTCAGACCCTCTTCCTTTTAATCTTGTCTTCCACGACCTTCTCTTCATTCAGTATGCTCTTCTGAAGTATTTGCTGTTTCTTTTTTTAAATATATTTTATTGATTTGCTATTATAGTGGTCCCAATTTTCCCCCTTTGTCCCCCTCTTCCTGGCACCCCATATCCCTCCAGCATTCCCCTCCCTTAGTTCATGTCGATGGGTCATGCATATAAGTTCTTTGGCTTCCCCATTTCCTGTACTATTTATTAAAAACAACCAACATTGTTTGGCCTCCATACATTCAGTTTCACCTCTACTTGCATGCCATCCCCTTCCTTCTCTTACCTCTCCTGTATTTCCAAATGCTTATTACCTCTCAAATGGGAAAATCTTCCCTAAATATTAGGAAATTTCAAGGCTTTCAGTGCTATTGCTTTACTTTATCAGTTCTTTAAAGATTTCATAATACTGATTTTTACTTTAAACCATAGTTATCTGTACCACCACTACCTCAACCAATCTTCATTTTCAGGAACTAGGGAAGTTTCTTGTAAATTTCCAAAGAGTTGTGGGTAATGATTTCTGTAAATAGAGGATGTCTAGAAAGAGTCCTCTGCTATGCTTCTCTTTTCTCAGTAACGATTGATTTTGATGAGGCAGCCAGAAGGTGGAAAGTTGAGCACAATGACTTCAAATGGAACATAGCTTTCTGCAATTGGGCAATTACTCATTAATACAATACACCAGGTTCTTTGTTTTATGCTTGTTGGTATTTGGGGGTGGGGGAAGAACAGTGTCTGTGAAATTATTACTCTGAGTTTAACTTTTTTAAATGAGAGGTGCCTTTTAGAAATTTTGCTCACTGCTATCTATTCTAAGAAAAGGAAAGCAGAGGCTCTCTAAAGATTGTAATCATAGAAGAAAGAATTATTCAACCTGAATAAAGAATATCAGCCTGAGTGATCTATCATCTTTTACATCTGTCAGTAACCTTAGGGATTGCTACTGAGAAGTAAACTGAAGGTATCTTTTCAAGATGTTCTCTTATGATGCATGTTGCCTTACCATTAGGCATTTCAGCTTTCATCCCTTTGTTGGAATATAAAGTAGGTTTTAGGCATGTTTATTTTATACCTAATCTTTTAAGAATTAAGTTGGACTATCAGCTAAAGGGAAACAGTTGCACATGGTTTTGAAAAGATGGGATTGAAAATAGCATTCTTTTTCTTAGTTAATGAACTGTGATGCTGGAGCATTATTATGAAGAGTCAGTATTTTTAGAAAAAGAGGAGTGAGGTGACCATCTGATTTAAGAACCTCCACTCGGCTGTTAACAAGAATATTATGTCTGGCCTTTGAGTAGGCAGCTTGCCAGTTCTCCCTGCCAGCTGTTAATTGTAGTTAACTATTTTGGAACATGAGGGTAATTAGTAGTGTGGAATACTGATTTGGGAATTCAGAATATCTCTAGATTTTTAGTAAAATCTATAGTGCAAATAAAAGATAAATGTTTTATATTTTGAGTAGGATAACAAGCCTTTACTAAGTAAATTTACCTTCTTAAAATAACCTTTTATTAGTATAATAATAAGAAAAATAGAATTAAAAAGTTAGGAAGGAAAACCTGAAAATAACTTGCTTCGACTACTTTGTCAAAAATGTCTTGTTTTATGTTTGTTCATCTGTTTTCTCTCGCTTTACATTTCTCCAGGAGACTTTGTATTTCAGCATCCTTAATTGACACTGACAAAATTGCCAGCCATGGCATTTCCTGGAGCCTTGGCCCTTTTCTGTCAGGATGAGCTATGGACCTCAGTCTTTTGATATGTGCTTCTCCTTTTATTTGAAAGGGAAAATAACTGCCCCTGTCCTGGATAATTTTTAATTAAAGATTTTAAAACTCCATTATTTAAAATTTATCAGAGGAAGGAAAATGCTTTTATAAACTGATAATGCTGGCTATTATATACAAGATGGTTCATAACTGGCATTAAAATGCTTTGTATTTTCTTGTAGGTGTTTTAGTATCTTAATAGTTTAAATTTTGGTAGAATTTTTTTGAGCCATTAATAGGGTAATAGAAAAAGTAAAAATAGTGGCTTTAGGCTAATACAATTAGCATGGATATATGAGCATCCAAATATATTACTCTGGGCATTTAAAATACATAAATTTTTATTATAATCTAAGAGCAGTTTCCATTGGTAATAGATTATTTTAAATTTACATTTTCTTTTTCTTTCTGCAGGAAGGAACTTGAAACGTTCAAAGGTAATTTTGTGTTTAATTCTTCACTTTAAAGTAGATGAGAGTTAATTGATGTCAGATGTTCTTTCTTAATGATGAAAGAACTCATTCCTTTTTCTTTAAATCAGTTTACATAAAAAAAAGTTTGCTTAATACTGTTTTGTTGGTTTTATTTAATCACAATTGTTTTTGATATTCTCCTTTAGCTATAACGTATGTACCAAGTGAGAGTTTCTACTGATGACTGTAAGGTTATTAGTATTCCACTGAGGAAATAATGCCAATCAGCCACAAAATGGGGCAATACAGAGCTTTACTGGGGGGTTGTGCACCCGGGCGAGGTTCTCCAGCCCACAGGTTGGGGGCCGAGGAAGTTGTGCCTGAGCCTAAGAGGGGAAAGAATTTTATACATGCGGTCGACCTATCATTGGTCAGTCCTCTTTAGGCGTCAGTTGCCATGGTTCCCTCCCCCCCTCCCCCGCCCCCTGTCATCTTCATCTGACGTTAGCCAGTTTTTTGCGGGCTTCAGCCCCTGGTAGCCATCTTATCTCACCACTCCCAACCTAACAATGACCCAATATAAGTCATATGTTAGGATGGCACAGTGCTAACTTTGAGATTGTTGAGAATCATAATTTTAAAAGATTCTGGTTTCTATTGTGCAAACTCTGGACTACAGGACAGGGTGTGGTGATAAAGGTAGAGCTGTAACCCTTCAGTTGACCCCACAGTTACTTAAACCTGCTAAGAGGTGATCAGTGCTGTGTCCTGCCCTGCCCCTGTCTGGAAGCATAGGATAAATCTCTTACATTTTTCAGGCTCGGTTTTTCCATCTGTAAAATTAGAAATTCTGATGAGCTATATTCTGAGATACCAGAAGCATCCAGCATTGCTTTTTAATTTTAGGACACTCCTGAAGGTAGAGCACTGAAGAATTCTTGGTCATGTTGACCCTTACTAGTCATGGAAAAACATAGTGAAAAATAAGGAAAACCACACACTTTCCAAGCAGCTCAAAGCCCTTCCAAGTTGTTGTTTTTCAATTACTCTTTAGCAAATCACTATTCTCAGAGAGACTCATTTCAATTATATTTAAATATACACTAGTATTGATCTTTAGATTTACTGAATCATTAAAGATTTTCCAGTATATCATTTATAGTTGAATTATTTATTTAAAGTATATTTTATTGATTATACTATTACAGTTGTCTCATTTCTTTTCTCCTCTTTATCTCCTCTCCACTCTTCCTCCCACCAGCATTCCCCTCCACTTAGTTAATGTCCATGGTTCATACATGTAAGTTCTTTGGCTTCTCCATTTCCTACACTATTCCTAACCTCCCCCTGTCTATTTTGTACCTTCCATTTATGCTGCTTATTCCCTGTACCTTTTCCTCCATTCTCCCTCCCCGCCCAATGATAACCTTCCATGTGATCTCCATTTCTGTGATTCTGTTCCTGTTCTAGTTGTTTGCTTACTTTGTTTTAGTTTTTGTTTTTTAGGTTCATTTGTTGATAGTTGTGAGTTTGTTGTCATTTTGCTATTCATAGTTTTGATCTTCTTCTTTTTCTTAGATAAATCCCTTTAACATTTTATATAATAAGGGGTTGGTGATGATGAACTCCTTTAACTTGACCTTAT
Source organism: Anoura caudifer (assembly GCA_004027475.1). NCBI lineage: Eukaryota > Metazoa > Chordata > Mammalia > Chiroptera > Phyllostomidae > Anoura > Anoura caudifer. The sequence goes on from PVKU01004234.1 coordinate 128,956, forward strand.
CTGGGAAGCACTTATCTGCCCTTCCATTCTAAATGATACCTTTGTAGGATAGAGTAATCTTGGATGGAAGTCCTTGCCTTTCATGACTTGGAATACTTCTTTCCAGCCCCTTCTTGCCTGTAAGTTCTCTTTTGAGAAATCAGCTGACAGTCTTATGGGAATTCCTTTGTAGGTAACTGTCTCCTTTTCTCTTGATGCTTTTAAGATTCCTGTTAAAGGTGAGATCATATGGTATTTGTCTTTCATCTCCTGGCTTATTTCGCTTAGCACAATGCTTTCCAGTTCCATCCATGCTGTCGCAAAGGATAGGAGCTCCTTCTTTCTTTCTGCTGCATAGAATTCCATTGTGTAGATGTACCATAGTTTTTTGATTCATTCACTTACTGGTGGGCACCTAGGTTGCTTCCAGCACTTGGCTGTTGCAAATTGTGCTGATATGAACATTGGGAAGCAAAATATAATCAAAGGCACTGAAATAGAGAACAGGCTGACAGTGACGAGAGGGGGGAGGGGGGAGAATTTTAGGGGAAAAGAGGAAGGGTTTACAGGAACAAGTATAAAGGACACATGGACAAAAACAAGGGGGGTGGAAACAGGAGGGAGGTGGGGAGAGCTGGTGGGGGGGGGTTGGGCTGAGATGGGAGTAAAAGACAGAAAACTGTAACTGTACTTGAACAATAATTAAACTTTAAAAAAAAATTTTAAAAAGATTCTCTCCTTCTCTTTAATCTTGGGTAATATAATTATGTGCCTTAGGGTGTGCTTCCTTGGGTCCAACTTCTTTGGCACTTTCTGTGTTTCCTGGACTTCCTGGAAGACTATTTCCTTTGCCAGATTGGGGAAGTTCTCCATTATTTTTTCAAATAAGTTTTCAGCTTCTTGCTCTTCCTCTTCTCCTTCTGGCTCCCCTGTGATTTGGATGTTGGAATATTTAAAGTTGTCCCAGAGGATCCTAAGCCTCTCCTCATTTTTTTGCATTCTTATTTCTTAGTTCTGTTCTGGTTGAATGTTTATTTTTTCCATCTCCTCCAAATCATTGATTTGAGTCCTGGTTTCTTTCCCTTCTCTGCTGGTTCCCTGTATATTTTTCTTTATTTCACTTTGAATAGCCATCATTTTTCCTCTATTTTTGACCATACTCAACTATTTCTGTGAACATTCTGATACCAGTGTTTTGAACTCTGCTGAGCAAGTGGCATTGTTCCCTCTCTGACTCCTCCCCCACATACAGCTCCACAATGCAGCAAGGTGGGTTGCCCCACCCTGGTGAATACCTAAGGCTTTGCCCCTTACTAGGTAACCTGCCCACCAAGACAAAGAAAATGGCTCAAATGAAAAAACAGTTCAAAACTCCAGAAAAAATTCAACTAAGCGATGAAGAGATAGCCAACCTATCAGATGCAGAGTTCAAAACACTGGTAATATAGTTGAATTGTTTATGTATGTAATCTTTTTGGATGTTTTAGAAAAAATAACTAACACTCAAGATAAAAGGTACAAAGGCTTATTTCTGCTGTGACTAATATTGAACAGACTTGCTTTGGCTAGATTTAACTAACTATGGTTATAGTACATGATTAAGTTCATGTCTAGTTTGTTGAGGAAATGTTAAATGATCGTGTGATATAGTATATTATCATGGCTGTCCTTATTCTTAATCAATTTGTGAACCATGACTCATGTATGTTATTTTTTACCAGTGATTTGAAATCCTCATAAAATGGTCTTTTTCCTTCATTCTTTCTTTTACTCACCTGGCATCTTATATTACATTAGAAGAAAAAAATCAAGTTAATAGTAAAAGACAGGTTGGGACACTGATTATGCAAAAATGTCAAGTTGCATCTCAGTACTCAGGTGTTTTTGTTTTTGTATGACAGTATTCAGAGAAAAAGAAGAGACCAGCAGTTTGTGAAAGGTTAGGTAGTATTACATATTACCCAATAGAATAATTCAATTTATGCCAATATATCTTGTTTATACATACATTCTTTGTTATGTACATCAGTTAACAGTACATTCAACCCACCCATAGGCAATTAAAATTTTCCAGTTTGAATAAAGCATAAATTAATTGATGTATCATATCAAGGTTTTTTAATTATCAGTATTCATTAAAATTCTTTCCTCTTGAATATTATACTAATATTTTAAAAGCATATAATAAAGAAGAAATGGAACTGCTCTTCTAAGACTTTATGTAGAAAAAAAGAAAAAATTCAAATAAATTGTAACAATTTTTGTTACATCATTGTCTTTACCTTTATTTTCCTTTATAACATTGCAGGAAAACAAAAGGCACTACTTTCTCCAATTGTTTATTTAATTTGTAGTTTTATTTGGAAGATCTTTTCTAAGTTGGTGAAAAATTAACTTTTGGGGACAAAAATACAAAATTAGTAACCTTCAAAGTTAGTAATATAGGTCAGTATCATCCAACAAGTTCTGTATTCTTCCTTGTATCTGCCATTGAAGTTAATTAATTAAGTTTACCTTTCACTTGTGCCACATTGTAGCAGATTTCTATAATATTATTGAAACTAGTTATTGTTTGTTTGGTTAATACTCGTAGCAGAAGGGTTTTCTATGTTTCTCAGATACTACATTCCTTTAAACTTTTTGTTGATAGTCATTTGAATAATAATATAAAAAGGAGGGTATGATCTTTAAAATCTTAATTTTTAGTTTCAGTAAGGAAGGAATTCCATTATTATAAGGATATGTAGAATAAATACAGGCATATCTTGTTTTATTGCTCTTCACTATATGGCACTTAGAAGATAATGCATTTTTACAGATTAAAGGTTTGTGACAACCTTTTGTTGAACAAGTCTACTGGAACCATTTTTTCAACATTTGCTCGTTTTGTATCTGTCACATTTCATAATTCTCACAGTATTTCAAGCTTTTTCATTATTATTCTATTTGTTATGGTGATCAATCAGCAGTGATCAATTTTGAGGCAAGACCATTCATCAGCAAAATGATTACAAGTTGCTGAAGGCTCAGATGATGGTTAACATTTTTTCAGCAATAAAGTATTTTTTAAATAAGATAGGTACATTATTTTCGTAGACATAATGTAGTTGCACACTTAATAGACTACAATATAGTGAACACAGCTTTTATATGCACTGGGAAGCTAAAGAATTTGTGACTTGCTTTATTGTGTTATTTACTTTGTTGCAGTGGTCTGGCATTGAGCCCACAATATCTCTAAGGTATGCCTGTAAGTTTTTCACACTCCTTAAAGACATGGGAAATTGGCCATGAATAGACATGTCTGTTGTTTAGGGATTATCCATCATTTTTCCACTTTTATTTTTAAAATAGATTGCCCATGTATAAATTTTAAAATCACTCTTAAAATTATCACTGTAAGTGTAGAAATACTGTACAGCTGAAAAGAGGTACAGGCAAGGAGATCTAAGATTGGATATTTTTCTTACCTCTGTAAGATTCCTGACCTAAACATGGTTTTAATATGAAGACTTGCTCTTTAATCTTCCCTTAAATGCCTTACCATATTTAACTGTCATTCTCCATTTCTCTATAAAACATACTGACTGCCCTAACATGCTGAATGTTTGTGGCTCCTAGGCTACTCATATGTACATCTAAATATTTTCTGTTCCCACCAGCTGCATTGAATACCTAGTTGTGTTTGCTCTGAACTCATTTATACTTGTTATTGTAATATAGTTTAATTAGGTATCAGGTAAAATAATGAAACCTCCGCATTAAGGAGAACTATAAGAAAAACTAAGTCAACTGCTTTGGAAGACTTAATATAAGTAGCTTTAAAAATTGATGTAAACAATATAATTAAAAATTAGAAAATATTTAGGGAAAATAAAAATCCTGAAGGAGTCTGTACACAGATCATTTCACATCTTAAATTCCTGCTCTGCTTTTAAAAAATAGACTGGAAATTTTATCCTCTGCACTATGGGTTGCTTATGTGAGAATTTTCAAAATCAGATGTTTTTAATGAATTTCTATATTAACTTCTTTTTAAAAAAAAATTAAATGAGCAATGTGGGATCCAGTGGGATCCAGTGGGATCATATAAGGGAATGTCCGTTGTAATCTCATTAATATAAAAACACCCAGCCATGTCAGAGATGTAACTTGCCGGGGTGAAAACATGCTAGGATTTAAGAATTATCACTGTCACAGCAAGTTGATCATCATGGGAACGAGCAGGAAAAGGCAGCTATGCCCATTCTGATACAGTGCGATCATGTTTAAGGCTTAGCTCTGAAAAGCAGTGCCAATGAAGGAGACAGGGCAAGATTGGTCAGAGAAACAGGAAAAAAAAAGACACTTTAGTGGCAAGGAAGTCCAGAGAGGAGAAAGGTTAAAGGACAAGTGGTTACCAATGATATAAGTAATGCCAAGAAGTTGAGCAGAATGGGGAAATCCCATTGGATTTGACCATGAATAGGTAATTGTTGATTTGAAAGAGCTGCTTGTAGGGAAAACTCACATTGCAAATCAGAAGTACATGAAAAGTTAGGAAACAAAGGTGAGACTTCTGGTCAAGATGGTGACATAGGTAAACATGGCTTGCCTCCTCACACAACCACATCAAAATTACAACTAAAATATAGAACAACCATTACTCAGAACTGTCAGAAATCGGGTTGAATGGAAATTTGGCAACTGTGGAATTGAAGAAAACACGTCCATCCAAACTGGCGGGCAGGGTGAAGACATGGAATTGGCTGGTTTCACATTCACATGTGGTGGATAAAAATTTGGGAGGGATATTTCAGGAGCAAGGAGTCCCAGCCCCACACCGGGTCCCTAGTCCAAGGTTCCACTGCCAAAAAGGTAAGTCCACATAACTTCTGGCTGCAAAAACAATCATGGATTGAGTAAGTGGAAGGAACTTCTGTAATCCCAAGCAGTTTCCCTTAAAGAACCCACAAATGGAATTACTCAGATTCACTCCCTCTTAGCTCCAGCACTAAGGTAGCAGCATGAAAGGCACCAGTGGCACACAGGGAGGAAATGAAGTGTCTAGCATCAAACGAGCGCTAGGGGACAGTTTTCTCTCAGCAAGGCAGGTAGAGGCCATTGTCCCTTTCTGAGCACCCCTGCACAGAGCCACAGAGCTGGTGGGCTGGTGCCACATGTGAGACTCCACCAACCTGGCTAACACTGTTTTCCCTGTCCTAGAGATTCTCTGGAACTCTGTCCCACCCAAATTATGGGCCCACCCAAATTGTTAACCATGACTTTTCCATATGAGTGGCTGGTCTTGGCTCATGATTCACAACTTCCTGAATCCGGCCAAATAAGCAACAGCTGGCCTCAGTGAGCCCCCAGCCCCGTTACCTCTTGCAAAGTTGGCCCCAGGCCCAGCACTAGCAGCAGCCAGGCTAAATTCACAGTTTGGCTGTGCCTGGGTATCTCCAAACCCAGCACAAGTAGCAGACATCTCAGATTGCTTTGTATGTCAGACAGGGTGGCTCCAGGGAGACCACAGGTAGGGCCTGACCTTAGCCTGCACCATCTCGGAAATCCGAGAGCCTGCACACCCAGTGGAGAGCTACAGACCATGTCGGAGCACCACCACCTTGCCCCTGCACAGCTGATCCTCCATGGAGGGCAGAGGTTGGTGGTCAGTGGTCACAGGGAGTAACTGCAGCTGATTGACTTGGGTAACTCTTTCCCATTGACCTGCCAACAGCAATCAAGTCTCAACCACAAGAGGAGGGTGTACTCTGCCCACACAAAGGGTGCACATTGATTACCCAGCTTGGGTGATAGGGGAGGCTGTGTCCCTGAACCCTGCAGGATACCTACTCCATTAGGCCATGCTACCAAGAACGGAGTCATAGCAGCTCTACCTAATACATAGAAAGAAACACAGGGTAGCTGCCAAAATGAGGAAACAAAGAAACATGGCCCAAATGAAAGAAAAGATTAAAACTCCAGAAAAAGAAGTAAACAAAATGGAGGTAAGCGATCTTTCAGATGCAGGGTTCAAAATACTGGTTATAAGGATACTCAAAGAACTTAGTGAATAAGTTCTGCATAAAACAGATCTATTCAGAAACAAAGGATACACTATTTGAAATAAAGAACAATTTACAGGGAAACAACAATAGAATGGGTAAAATCAAGAATCAAATCAATGGTTTGGAACATAAGGAAGCAAAAAACAACCAATCAGAACAAGAAGAAGAAAAATCCCCAGAAATATGAGGATAGTGTAAGCAACCTGTGGGACATCTTCAATTGTTACAGCATTCACATCATTGGGGTTCCAGAAAGAGGAGAGAAAGAGCAAGAAATTAGAAATCTATTTGAAAAAATAATGAAAGGAAACTTCCTTAATGTGGTGAAGGAAATAGACATGCCAGTGCAGGAAACACAGAGAATCCCAAACAAGATGGATGCAAAGAGACCCACTCCAAGTCACCTCATAATTAAAATGCCAAAGGTTAAAGGTAAAGACAGAATCTTAAATGCAGCAAGAGAAAAGCAGTTAGTTACCTACAGGGGTATCCCTATAAGACTGTCAACTGATATCTCAAAAGAAACTTTGCAGGCTAGAAGAGATTGGCAAGAAATATTCAAAGTCATGAAACACAGGGACTTACAGCCAAGATTGCTCTACCCAGCAAAGCTATCCTTTAGAAGTGAAGGGCAGATCAAGTGCTTCCCAGACAAGAAAAAACTAAAGGAGTTCATCATCACTGAACCTTTATTATATGAAATATTAAAGGAACTTATTTAAGAAAAAAGATAAAAATTATGGACAATAAAATGGCAAAAAATACATATCTATCAACAATAGAATCTAAAAAATAAACTAAGCAAACAAGAACAGAGAATCATGGATACAGAGCATTTTGATGGTTGCCAGGTAGGAAGGGGGTGTTGGGGAATGGGTGAAGAGGTGAGGGGATTAAGAAGTTCAAATATGTAGTTACAGAAGCTTTGGGAGTGTAAAGTACAGAATAGGACATAGAGTAGCCAAAGAACTGAAAGGCATGACCCATGGACATGGGAACAGTGGTGTGGGGATTGCCTGAGGGAGTGGGGTGTTGGGTGGAAGGGGCTAAGGGAGAAAAATTGGGATAATTGTAATAGCATAATCAATAAAAGTAATTTAAAAATGAAAAAGATAAAAAGATTCATGTGGTCATCATCATCATCGGGACATGCACACACACACAAATAAAGGTAACATGAACTATTTTTGATGAGTGAAAAATGAAGAGGTAACTCGAGATCAAGGTCAAGATCGGGGAGAAGGTTAAAACAAGGATTTAAAGAGTTAAGATCCTAGAGAGAATGGAAAGCAATGATATTTATATAGATTATCCTTAGAGATGACATCTCTTTTCCTGAGACCTAAGGAAAGGAGAGGAGGGGAGGGGAGGAGGGGGGAGGGGACGATGGCTGGTAATATGGGGGAAAATTGACATGGAGGGAGTGAATAATTTTTTGAGAATCCATGTAAGTACAGGTAATCTTAATTTACAGATCTTGGCTTAGAAGTAGAAATAACGTGCCACCCCCCCCAAAAAAATGTACGCTTTGGTTAACACAGAATTGGGGATGGGAATAGCGTATATGATAGATTAGCAGAGCATGGTAATCTTGGAGGCTGATGAGAGCAGGATTAAAATGATTGGCCATGGAATGGAGGCTGGAGAGGAGAGGCCTGACTAGACCAGTAAAATGAGCAAGATACGAGGTACTGGGGTTGGTGTACACCACAAAGGTGAACACTGAAATAGTTGTGGTGGATCTCGTGGTCCAAAAAGGAATTTTAGTTTGAGATCTTAGAGGTGGAGCAGTTCCTAGTGATGATGACTAAATTTGAGTAAACACAGAAGTCATAAGACTGAAGAGGATGCCTAAGTCAGAGCATTCTGTAACCATGAGGAGTCTTACCTGTCAGTATGACTTTTGGGTATGGATTATGCATACTGCAGGGTTGGCAGCCCTTAGCATGGTACAAGTTTGTATATAATGGTAGATGGTAAATTTGGTAGAGTTTATTGGTTCAATTCAAGAGTTAGCTTAATATGTAAGGCAAAACTGTACAGCCAGTATTTGACAATACGTAAGTAATGGAGACTCAAGTTTCATAACATAACTATCCTCCGTCCTCAAGGATCTAAGGCACTATGGCAAAACTTATAGGACAGAAAGGCAAATGTATAATTTCAATACAATGTAAAAATATTATGAGAGAAATAAGCACACAAAGGTGGGAAAATCAACTATTTAGAGAAAGGCAGTGGCACTTGAGCTGGATCTGCTCACAGGCTGAAAAGGGTAATAAGGACTTTCCAGCAAGAGGCAAGAACAATTGCAGAAATGCAGAGATGTTTATTTTATTTCAAGAGTATGGGTTAAATTTTAACTTCTTGTTCAATGAAGGAACTATAGGTAATTTGGTGAGGCTAAAGCATGTGTTATATGGGGTGAAATAGTGAGGGGTGAAGTTGAGATATAGGTGGGGAACAAAAGATCCGCAGTCTTTTAAGTCATGCAAAGGAGTGTGGACTTTTTCCTTTGGGTAGGTAGTTTCCAAAGAGGGATGTGAGTATGCAAAATAATAGGAATAGTGAGGCAAACTGGAACTTCTGTTAGTTTCTTTTCTATGTTATCTTTTTAAATTTCAATTTTTGTGTATATTATAAACTAGTAAGAAATTCATGTATGTATATGACATATAAATATATACATTTGGGATACATGTTAAAAGTTTTTGCTCATGACGGGGGAGCATGGTCAAAAGGGCTTAAAAGTTACTGTTGCCCATAGCGACAGGGTAGAAGTAAGAGAACTGAAAAGGTTTTAATTAGGGTATCAGGATTGCATTTGCAGTTAAGAGGAAGTTTTCTGGGATCATACAGAAGACAGATTGAAAAGAGCAGGTCTAGAGTAAGAGAGATTAGTTGGGAAACTATTAAAAAGATTTGAATTAAGGCAATGAATAGAATGGAGAGAAAGACACAGGTTCAAGAAACTAAGTAGAATAAAAATAATTTCTGTTTCTGATAACTGTTGTGAGGAGTCTAGAATGACTCCTAAAATTCCGGCTGTGGTGGTTTTTTCATTCCTCGGGGTGTATAATACAGGAAAAGGAGAAGATTCAGGAAAGAAGGGTAGTGAATTCTGCTAGGTTTTTTGGGAGGAGGTAAAAGTGTCAGTTTATTCATAACTGCAGGCAGGTTCCCAATAATTCCACAAAACTGTACAACTTTTTGTTATTAGCTAGGTTGAGATATGCTTTTTTAAAACAGTATTATTGAAACGTAATTTATGTGCCACAAGATTCATTCCCATTAAATGTACAATTCAATGATTTTTAGTAAATTTAAAGTGTTACAATTACCACAGTGCAGTTTTAGAACATTTTTATCACCCACAAAGATTCCTTTCTGTCCATTTGCATGCAGTGCCCACTTGCAATCAATAATCGGTTCTGTCTTATAAATTTGCATTTTCTGGACATTTCATAAAAAAGCAGTCATATAATATGTAACCTTTTTGCATCTGACTTCTTTCACTTAGCGTTAAAATTTGAGGTTTATTCCTGTTGTGGCATATGTCAGTGGATTGTTCTTTTTTGTCGATGAATTACTATTCCATTGTGTGAGTGTACTATGTTTTGTTCATCCATTCACCAGTTGATGACATTTTGAATTGCTTCCAGTTTTTGGCTATTGTGAATAATTCTGCTATAAACTTTCATAGGCAAGCCTTTTTGTGGATATATGTTTCCATTTCTCTTGGATAGCTATGACTAGAATTTCTCGATTATATAATAGGTTTATGTTTAACTTTCTAAGAAACAGCTAAACTGATTTCCAAAGTGGCTGTGCCATTTTGCATTCCCACCAACAATGTATGAAGGATACAGTTTCTCCTCATCCTTGCCAGCATTTTTTATTGTTAACTTACATCTAGGTATATGATCGTTTTTTTAAATGATCCATTTTGAGATCCTGCGACATAAATCTTGTCTTTTTTTTTTTACACACTGAATATACAGTTGTCTAAGAACTCATTTTTTCTTTGAATTCTCCTATGAGTACTATGTTAATTATGCCCCACAGGTTTTATATGTTGTATATTTTTTTCTTTTTTATTAATTACAGTTTACATTGAATATTATTTCTTTTTAGCTTCAGGTACACAGGATAGTGGCTAGACAGTTATATCCTTTACAAAGTGGCCCCCCTGATACTGATATTTCCAGTACCCAGCCGGCACTATACATAGTTATTACAATATTATTGACTATATTCCCTGTGCTGTACTTTACATCCTGTAACTGTATTGTAATTACCAGTCTGTACTTCCCAATCACTTCACCCTTTTTAGCCAGTCCCCCAACCCCACTTGCCTCTGGCAATCATCAGTCTGTTCTCTGTATCTTTGAGTCTCTTTGTTTTGTTTGTTCATTTCTATTGTTCAGAACTATTTTTAGAAGAGATCGTCTTTTCCCCCACTGAATTGCTTTAGCAACTTTGCAGGAAACCAATGGCCATAAATGGAAGAGTTTATTTCTAGACTCTTGATTTTATTTCTTACTGCCAGTGCCTTTGGCTACTGTAGCTTTGTAATAAGTTTTAAAATTGGCAAGTATAAGTCCTACAACTTTGATCTTTTTCTAAATCATTTGTTTGCCTATTTTAGGTTCTTTGCATTTCTGTATAAATTTTAGAATCATTTTCTTTCAATTTCTACGAAAAAAAAGCAGGCTGGGATTTTGATAGGGATTGTGTTTGAATCTGTATATCAGTTTTGGAGAATTGCTATCTTAACAGTATTGTATCTTCCAATCAATGAACATGGAATGTCTCCATTTATTTAGATACTTGATAATTTTCAGCATTTTTTGCTGGATTTATTTATTTTTATTTTTATTATTTTTTTAAAATTTTTTTTAAGATTTTATTTATTTATCTTTAGAGGGGAAGGGAAGGAGAGAGGGAGAGAAATATCAATGTATGGTTGCCTCTTGTGTGTCCCCTGCTGGGACTGTCCTGCAACCCAGGCATGTGCCCTGACTGGGAATCGAACCGCGATCCTTTAGTTCACAGGCCTGAGCTCAATCCACTGAGCTATACTAGCCAGGGCCTATTTATTTTTATTTTTAAATTTTTATATTTGAGGTATCATCGACACACAACATTACGTTAGTTTCAAGTGTACAACATAGTGATTTGATATTTTGTATATGTTGCAAAATGATCATCACAATATATCTTGTCAACATCCATCACCACACATATTTACAAAAATGTATTATGTAATGAAAACTTAAGGTTTACTCTCTTAGCAAGTTTCAAATATACAATATAATATTATTAACTATAGTCACCATCACCATGCTGTACATTATATTCCTATGGCTTACTTATTTTTATAACATGAAGTTTATACCTTTTGATCCCCTTCACTTATTTTGCCCATCCCCTGTCACCACCCCTGGCAACCACCAATCTGTTCTCTGTATCAAGTGAGCCTGTGTCCCCTGCTTTTAAATTTAGATTCTAAATATAAGTGAGATCATATAGTATTTGTTTTTTTCTGTCTGACTTATATTATTTAGCAAAATGCCCTCAGGGCCTATCCATGTTGTCACAAGTGGCAAGATTTCATTCTTTTTTAAGGCTGAGTAATATCCATTGTGTGTATATACCACATATTCTTTATCCATTCGCCCATGTTTCCATATCTTGGCTATAGAAAAGAATTCCGAAGTGAACACTGGAGTGCAGATATCTTTTCAAGTTAGTGCTTCATTTTCCTTGGATAAATACCCAGGAGTGGAATTGCTGGATCTTATGGTAGTTCTATTTTTAATTTTAAAAGAACCTGCATACTGTTTTCCATATGGCTGCACCAGTTTACAGTTCACCAACAGTGCCCAAGGGTTCCCTTGCCTCTAATCCTTGCAACACAAGTTAATTCTCATCAGGGTTTTTTTTTTTTTTTTTTAATCTTTACCTGGGGACATGACCATTGATTTAATTTTTTTTTAGAACAGCTAAAATATTTTTTATTTTATTATTTTTTAATTTTTTATTGTTTCTGCTATTACAGTTGTCCCAGATTTCCCCCCTTTGCCTAACTCCCTCTACCTGTTCCCCTTCCGTAGTCTTTCCCCACACCATTGTTCATGTGCATGGGTGATGCATATGTTCTTTGTCTAGTCCCTTCACCTTCTTTCAACCCGTCCCAAGGACCCTCTCCCCTCTTACAGCTATCATTCTGTTCCTTGTTACTGTGCCTCTGATTCTATTTTGATTATTAGTTTATTTTGTTCCTTAGATTGCAGTTATAAGTGAGATCATATGGTATTTGTCTTTTATTGCCTGGCTTATTTCACTAAGCATAACAGTCTCCAGTTCCATCCATACTGTCACAAAAGATAAGCCAGATGAGCCTTCTTTTTATTGCTGCGTAGTATTCCATTGTGTAAATGTACCACAGCTCTTTTATCTACTCATCTACTAATGGGCACCTAGCCTGTTTCCAAATCTTGGCTATTGTAAATAACGCTGCTATGAACATAGGGATGCATATATTCTTCTGAATTGTTGTTTTGGGATTCTTTGGCTATATTCCAGAAGTGGAATTGCTGAGTCAAAAGGCAGATCCTTTTTTTTTTTTTAGGAAATTTCATACTGTTTTCCACAGTGGCTGCACCAGTCTGAATTCCCAGCAGCAGTGCACTAGGGCTCCCTTTTCTCCACATCCTTGCTAGCACTTGTTTGTTGATCTATTAATGATGGCTATTCTGACCAGTAGGAGGTGGTATCTCATTGTGGTTTTAATTTGCATCTCTCTGATGGCTAGTGATATTGAGCATCCTTTTATATGTCTATGGGCCATCTGTATGTCCTCCTTGGAGAAGTGTCTATTCAGGTCCTTTACACATTTTTTAATTGGATTGCTTGTCTTCTTGGTGTTGAGTCATATGAATTCTTTATATACTTTGGAGATTAAACCCTTGTCTAATGTATCATTGGCAATACATTCTCCCATACGGTAGGTTTCCTTTTCATTGTGCTGATGGTTTCTTTAGCTGAGCAGAAGCTTTATAATTTGATGTCCCATTTGTTTATCTTTTCCTTAATTTCCCTTGCCCTAGGAGATATAGCAACAAAAACATTGCTCTGTGAGATATCTGAAATTTTGCTACCTATGTTTTTCAGTAGGATTTTAATGGTATCATGGCTTATATTTGTCTTTTATTCATTTTGAATTTATTGTGGTGTATGGTGTAAAATGGTGGTCTAATTTCATTTTTTTCCATGTACTGTTCCAGTTCTCCCAACACCATTTATTGAGTCTTTACTCCATGTATGCTCTTGCTTTGTTTGTGAAATATTAATTGACCATAAAGGTGTGGGTTTATTTCTAGGTTCTCTATTCTGTTCTGTTGATCTATGTTCCTGCTCTTATACCAATACCAGACCGTTCTGATTACACTGGCCTTGTAGTATAGTTTGATACCAGGTATTGTGATCTCTCCAACTTTGTTCTTTCTCAAGATTGCTGAGGCTATCCAGGGTCTTTTTTGGTTCCATATAAATTTTCGGAATACTTGTTCTAGATCTGTGAAATATGTCATTAGTATTGTAAAGGAATTGTGTTGAATCTATAGATTATTTTGGGTGGTATAGACACTTTGATGATTTAATCCTCCCAATCCATGAACACAATATGTACTTCCACTTATTCGTATCTTTCTCAGTTTTTTCCTCCAGAGTCCTAAAGTTCAGGTCTTTTACCTCCTTGGTTAAGTTTATTCCTAGGTACTTTATTTTTTTGTTGTTGCAATAGTAAATGGAATTCTTAGTTTCTGTTTCTGATAGTTCATTATTAGTGTATAAAAATGCCATCAATTTTTGAATAGTGACTCTGTATTCAGCCACCTTCCCAAGTTGATATTAGATCAAGTAGTGTTTTGGTGAGCCTATAGGGTTTTCCATATAAAATATCATGTCATCTGCAAATAGTGGTGGTTCTACTTCCTCTTTTCCAACTTGGATGCCTTTTATTTCTTCTCGTCTGACTGCTGTGGCTAGGATTTCTACAACCATACTGAATAATAGAGGTGAAAGTGGACACTCCTGTCTTGTTCCTGATTTTAAGGGAAACACTTTTAGTTTTTGCCCATTTAGTATGATGTTGGCAGTAGGCTTTTTGTATATGGCCTTTTTTATGGTGAGGTATACTCCTTCTTTTCCCACTTTGCTGAGTGTTTTATCATAAATGGGTGCTGGCTTTTATCAAATGCTTTTTCTACACCTATTGATATGATCATGTGGTTTTTGTCTTTCATTTTGTTTATGTGATGTATCAGATTTATTGATTTGCAAATGTGCCGTCCTTGCATCCCTGGAATAAGTTACACTTACCATGGTGTGTGATCTTTTAAATGTGTTGCTGGATCCCATTTGCTAATATTTTATTGAGGATGTTGGTATCTATGTTCATCAGAGACCTTGGCCTTCAGTTTTCTTTCTTTGTTTTGTCTTCTTTACCTGGTTTGAAATTAGGATGATACTGGCCTCGTAAAAAAGTTAGGAAATTTTCCCTCTTCTTGAATTTTTTGGAATAGTTTGAGAAGAATAGGTGTTAGTTCTTTTTTGAATGATTGGTAAAATTTGCCTGTGAATCCATCTGCTCCAGGACATTTTATTTGCTGGGAGTTTTTAAATTACTGCTTCAATTTCACTAGTTGTTATCAATCTGTCCAGGTGTTCTGCTCCTTCTTGATTCAGTCTTGAGAGATTGTGTGATTCTAGAAACTTGTCCATTTTGCCTAGGTTGTCCAATTTCTTGGCACATATTTGTTCATAGTATTTTCTTACAATCCTTTGTATTTATGTGGTATCCGTTGTTATTTCTCTTCTTTCATTTCTGATTTTATTTATTTGGGTCCTCTCTCTTTTTTCATGATGAGCCTCATTAAAAGTTCATCAGTTTTGTTAATCTTTTCAAAGAAATATCTGCTGGATTCATTGGTCTTTTGAATTTTTTTTTTTAAAGTCTCTCATTTATTTCTGTGCTGATCTTGATTATTTCCTCCCTTCTACTTTCTTTGGCCTTTGTTGTTGTTTTTCTAGTTCTTTTAAGCGTAGGGTTAGATAATTTATTTGAGATTTTTCTATCTTTTTGAGGTATGCCTCTAATGCTACAGACTTCCCTCTCCTGACTGTTTTCGCTGTATCCCGTAGGTTTTGGGTTGTTTTGTATTCATTTTCATTTGTTTCCAGATACTTTTTGATTTCTTTCTTGATCTCATCAGTGACCCATTCATTATTTAATAACATGCTATTTAAATATAGTTGCATGATTTTGAGGGCTTTTTTTAAACTGAGGTTGATTTCTAGTTTTATGTCATTTTGATCCGAGAAGATGCTTGATATGATTTCAGTTTTCTTGAATTTGTTAAGACTTATTTTGTGTCCTACCATGTGGTCTGTCTTTGAGAATGATCCATGTGCGCTTGAGAGGAATGTGTAATCTGATGCTTTGGGCTAAAATATTCTGTAAATACGAATTAATTCCATTTGATGTAGTATGTCATTTAAGGCTTCTGTTTCATGTTGATTTTTTGTCTGGAAGATCTATCCAGTGGTGTCAGTGGGTTGTTAATAATCTCCTACAAGGACTGTATTGCTGTTGATCTCTTCCTTAAAGTCCACCAAGATTTTCTTTATATATTTAGTACTCCTCTATTGTGTGCATGTACGTTTATAAGGGTTATATCTTCTTGTTGGGTTGTTTCCTTTAGTATTATGTAGTGACCTTATTTGTCTCTTTTCATGTCCTTTGTTTTGAAGTCTGTTTTGTCAGATATAAGTATTGCTACCCCAGCTTTTTCATTTTTTGTCTCTCTTTCAATGGAATATTTTTCCCATCCCTTCACTTTCAGCCTATGTAAATCTTTTGTTCTGAGGTGGGTCTGTTGTAGACATATGTATATGGGTCATGTTTTCTTATTCATTCAGCTATTCTATGTCTTTTGATTGGCACATCTGAGGTTATTATTGATAGGTACTGATTTTATTACTTTATACCTATGTTCTCTCTCTCTATTACTTCTTCTTAAAGCAGTCCTTTTAACATCTCTTGCAATACTGGCTTGGTGTTAATGAATTCCTTTAGCCTTTTTTTGTCTGGGAAATTTTTTATTTCACTTTATAATGATTCAGTTTTAATTGATAGCCTTGCTGGATAGAGTAGTCTTGTTTGCAGATCCTTGCTTTTCATTACTTTGAATATTCCATGCCAGTCCCTTCTGGCCTAAGGTGTTTTTGTTGAGAAATCATCTGACAGTCTTATTAGAGCTCCCATGTAGGTCATTTAACTGTTGCTCTCTTGCTGCCTTTAAGATTCTGTCTTTGTCTTTAAACCATACCATTTTAATTGTGATATGCCTTGGTATGGGTCTCTTTGGGTTCCTCTTGATTAGGACTCTTTGTACTTCCTGAACTTGTGTCATTTTTCCTTCACCAGGTTAGGAAAGTTTTCTGTCATTATTTGTTCAAACAGGTTTTCTAGCCCTTGCTCACTTCTCCTTCTGGTATCCCTATAATGCAGATATTGTTATGTTTCATATTGTCCCAAAATTTCCTTAAACCATCCCTGTTCTTTTTAAGTCTTTGTTCTTTTTGTGTCTCTATTGGGTATTTTTTTTTCTACCTCTTCTTCCAAATTGCTGATTCAGTCCTCTGCTTCATCTAGCCTACTTTTAATTCCTTCTGGTGTATTCTTCATTTGAGATATTGCATTCTTCATTTCTAACTGGTTCTTATTCATGATTTCTAAGTCGTTTTTCATGAAGATGTAGTTCCCTTCATGTTCCTTGAGCATGTTCTAACCATTACTTTGCACTCTGTGTCTGACAAATTGCTTGTCTCAATTTAAATTAACTCTTTCTGGGGATTCCTCCTTTTCATTCATTTGGAGGTTGTTTCTTTGTCTCCCCATTGTAGCTTCTCTTTTTCGCTTGTTTCTACATATTAGATAGATCTGGTTTGACTCCCTATCTTTGTGGGGTGGCCTTATGTGATAGGAGTCCTATGGGAATTAGTAGTGCAGACTTCTTGATCTCCTGAGCTGGATGCTCTAGGAATGCCTCCTGTGTGGTTTATGTGGGCTCTCCTATTGTATTTCAGTCTCGATTGTTGTTGGCTCGTTTGTTGGTGGATCCTCCTCTTCAGCTGGCTGACTGAGAGGCTTAACCCTGATGATGTCTTGTATGCTGTTGTGCAGTGCTGACAGAACAAAGCAAAACAACACAGAAAAAGCAAACCACACAAGCAAAAAGACAAACCCCCAACAACAACAGCAAAAGCAATGATAAAATAGCAAAGAATAATAAAAGTGGAAGGAGAAATAAAATATTATAAGAAAAACAGAAATATCATAAGACCACAGGAAAGAAAAATGATTATGAGAAGAGAAACCATAAGAGTAAGAAATAGAATCAGGGAATTGCCACAAAAGAACAAAGAAAGGAGAAAAAAATAAAGTTAAAAAAATAGGAAAAGGGAGGAAGAAGGCAAAATAGAGTAAGTAAAGGGAATAGTAAAGCACAAGATTTGGAAAAAATTTAAAAAATGAAGAAAGGCAAAAATGGTAAGCTCTGCAAAGGCAAAGAATAACAAAAATAATGAAAAAGAATGAAGTGGAATTTGTGTCAGCAAATTTCTATGCTTGCCTGCTTGGTTCTCCCTCTGGATACAACTGTGATGTTGTCCAGAGCTGGTGCCAGCCAATGTCAGATGCTGTCCACATCTAGCTCTAGGTAGTCCATTTGGAGCAACAGGCAATCCAGTTTGTGGTTGTGGTTTATTCCTCTGGGCTTGACTGCATTCAGGATGGGCCTTTCTGCACTGAAAGGCTGGCTTTTTAATAGCACAGGTCCAGGGGTGGGTCCACTAATGACCAAAAGCACTGCAGGAGCTTCTTCCACCTCCTCTGCCTGCAGTCCTGCCATTAGTCTTAGTCTAGCCACTGATCTGTCTTTTTCAGAGAAGGCTTCTGGTATAAGTGGGTGGATAGGGCCCCTGGATCTCCTGTGGGAGGAGCTGTTCACACTTCAGGGAAGATGGTGGGTGTGTTCCCCCATCTCCACACCACCCATCTGAGTCTGTCCCAGATTATTTCCCTGAATTTGACAGGGAAAGGCCCCTTGTAGGATGGCAGGTGGGGTCTCCAGGGCCCAGGATGTGGGTCCACTGGAAACTGAGGGCGTTCCTAGGCTCTCCCGAGAGGGGAAAGCACCAGTCTGGTTCCTGGGAAGATGTATGGAGTGGCGGTGTCCTAAAGCCAGTCTCTAGCACCCCGAGGCTGCCTATGTTGCTGTCTCCTCAGCAAGAGATAAGATGCAGGTTGTGGGTAGTAAGAAAGAAAAGAAAGAAAGAAAGTTTTTTTTAAATGTTGATGAGTGGGACATGCAGGATTCCAGAGGGTGGGGCAGATGGGATCCAGAGAGCAAGTAGGAGGCTTACAGAAGCTGGGGCAAGAGGTTTCCCATGGGGTATGGTAATTGTTTTTACCCTGGGAGAACCTTGTTCTTGTCAAGAAAAATGGCTGCTGCCTATGGTTTTACCTCCTAGCACCAGGAACCCAGCATCCATTCCTTGCACTTCTCCCACAAGCCTCCCTACACCAGACTCTCGCACAACTCTAGACCATACTGCCCACCCTTCACCCAAGCCCCAGGCGACTGGCTGGGAACACAGAACCTTTGTGTTAGCCACTTAGAACAAAAGAAAGTAAAAAAGAAAAGAAAAAAGGCGGCTTTCTCTCCAGGGGGGCTTTGTTTCTCTCCAGCAGAGAAAAACCCGTGGTTTTTTTCACCACTGGATGCTGCGAGAGCAGGTGACCCCAGCTCTGGTGCTCTGTGCTTAGGAGCCCAGTCTGAGGTCGAGGCTTCACTCCTCTCCCGGGAAAGCTGGCACAGCTCTGTGGCAACCTCAGCCCATCACCCATGAAAGCAGGTGTTCGTCCCTTTCACATCCCTGCCCTTTCTACCAGTCTTGAGGTGATTTCTGCCTGTCATTCGTTTGAGTAGCTCCTCTTCAGGTAGTCTTCAATTGTTTATTTCAATTGGATGTTCCCCTTTTAGTTTTATTTTCAGCTTAGTTCTGGGAGGCAGTGAGAGATAAATTCTCCTATTCCACTGCCATCTTGCCATTCCTTCATGCCCAGTGACTTTAGAGAGAGGAGAAGGAAGGGAGAAGGAGGGAGAGAAATATCAATCTGTAGCCTCCCACAGGAGCCTGAACAAGCAACCAAGTCATATGCACCGACTAGGAATTGAACCTGCAAACTTTTGGTTTACAAGATGATGCTCACATCCTGAGCAACAAAGGCCAGGGAAATTTCTTTTTTTCTTTTCTTTAAAGTGTATTTTATTGATTGTGCTATTAAAGTTGTCCCATTTCTTTTCTCCCCTTTATCCCCCCCTCTGCCCTGTATCCTTCCTCCCACCAGCAATCCCCCAACTTAGTGCATATCCATGAGTCATACATATAACTTCCTTGGCTTCTCCATTTCCTATACTATTCTTAACCTCCCCCTGTCTATTTTGTACCTACCATTTATGTTTCTTATTCCCTGTACCTTTCCCCCATTCTCCCCCATCCCCCTCCATGATGATAACCCTCAATGAGATCTCCATTTTTCTGTTCCTGTTCTAGCCATTTGCTTAGTTTGTTTTTGGTTTTTAGGTTCAGTTGTTGATAGTTGCGAGTTTGTTGTCATTTTAATGTTCACATTTTTTCTCTTTTTCTTAGGTAAGTCCCTTTAACATTTCGTATAATAAGGGCTTGGTGATGACCCACTCCTTTAACTTGACCTTATCTGGGAAGTGCTTTATCTGCCCTTCCATTCTAAATGATAGCTTTGCAGGATAGAGTAATCTTGGATGGAGGTCCTTGCCTTTCATGACTTCAAATACTTCTTTCCAGCCCCTTCTTGCCTGCAAGGTTTCTTTTGAGAAATCAGCTGATAGTCTAATGGGAACTGTCTCCTTTTCTCTTGCTGCTTTTAAGATTCTCTCCTCTTTAATCTTGGGTAATGTAATTATGATGTGCCTTGGTGTGTGCTTCCTTGGGTCCAACTTCTTTGGGACTCTGAGCTTCCTGGACTTCCTAGAAGTCTATTTCCTTTGCCAGATTGAACAAGTTCTCCTTCATTATTTGTTCAAATGAGTTTTCAGTTTTTTGCTCTTCCTCTTCTCCTTCTGGCACCCTTGTGATTTGGATGTTGGAACATTTAGAGTTGTCCTAGAGGTTCCTAAACCTCTCCTTATTTTTTTTGCATTCTTAGTTCTGTTCTGGTTGAATGTTTATTTTTTCCATCTCCTCCAAATTGTTAATTTGAGTCCCGGTTTCCTTCCCTTCACTGTTGTTTCCCTGTATATTTTTCTTTACTTCACTTTGTATGGCCTTTACTTTTCCCTCTGTTTTTTTGATCATACTCAACCATTTCTGTGAGCATCTTGATTACCAGTGTTTTGAACTCTGCATCTGATGGATTGGCTGTCTCTTCATCACTTAGTTCTGTTTTTGGAGCTTTGATCTGTTCTTTTATTTGGCCCATATTTGTTTGTCTCAGAACACCTGTTATGTTTTAAGGGTTGGAGCCTTAGGTATTCACCAAAGCAGGGCAACCTGTGGTACCATGTGTGGCGCTGTATGTGGGAGGGGTCCAAGAGGGAACACTGCCACTTATACAGCTCTCAGTCACTACTTCCACTACCCACAAGCAAACTGGGCCCTTCTGGTGCTGATTCCCCAGGTAGGTGGGTTTGTGTACGTTCTAGGACCCTATGGGTCTTTCCAGTGAACTCTCCTGTGAGGCTGGAAGTCTCTCCTGCTGCCACAACCCCTACAGGTTTATTTCAGCCAGAGGTTTTGAGACTGGAACCCTGGGTTGCGCAGTCTGTCTCACTCCCTAGTTGTTCTTCCTGGTTTATCTACATGCAAATGTGAGACCCGCCAGGTCTGCCAGCCACTGCCTTGCTGCGTGTCCTCCCCACCCCTCCTACCAGTCTGAATGAATATGTCTTCTTTAACTCCTTGGTTGTCAGACTTTTATAATGTTCAATTTTTCTGGTGGTTCTGGTTGTTTTTTTTGTTTTGTTTTGTTTTTTAATTTGTTCTTGTCCTTTTGGTTTTGCAGGGAGGCAAAGTGTATCTACCTATGCCTCCATCTTGGCCTGAAGTCTTTCTTGTTTTTGATAATAGCCATTCTAGCAGGTGTGAGTTGATATCTCATATGGATTTGATTTGCATTTTCTCAGTGAAGTAAAGCATCTCTTTATGTATCTGTTGGCCATTTATATGTCTTCTTTGGAAAAATATCTATTCAGGACCTTTGCCCATTTTTTAATCAGATTGCTTGATTTTTTTTGTTGTTGATTTGTATGAGGTCTTTTTATATTTTGCATGTTAACCCCTTATTAGATACATGATCCGCAAATATTTCCTTTCATTCAGTAGGTTGCCTTTGTATTTTGTTGATTGTTTCTTTTGCTGTGCAGAAGTTTTTTAGTTTGATGTAGCCCCACTTCTTTATTTTTGCTTTTGCTGCTTTTGGTTTTATTAAATTCAAAATATCACTGTCAAGGCTGACACAAGGAGATTATCACACATGTTTTCTTTGAGGAGTTTTATGGTTTCAGGTGTTACTTTCAAGTCTTTAATCCATTTTGAGTAAATTTTTATATATGGTGTAGGAGCTTAGTCTAGTTTTATTCTTTTGCATGTAGATGTTTTGTTTTTCTAACACATTTATTGAAGAGTATTCTTTTCTCATTATATATTCTTGGCTCCTTTGTCATAAATTAATTGACCATATATGCCTGGCTTCATGTCTGTGCTTTCTATTCTGTTAGTCTATGTGTCTGGTTTTATGCCAGTACCATACTGTTTTGATTACTATAACTTTGTAATACAGTTTGAAGTCAGGGCATGTGATACCTCCAGCTTTTTTTCCCCCTCAAGAATGCTTTTTTTGGCTATTTATTTATTTTTAATTGAGATAGAATTGACACATAACATTCTGTTAGTTTCAGCAGCTGTACAACATAGTGATTTGATATTTGTATACACACTACATAAAGATCACAAAAGACTTCTGGCGCAGATGGAAGCGTACATAGACACACTGTGCCTCCTCACACAACCAAAATTAAGGACAACAAAAATTTAGAAACAAAGAAACAACCATATCTGATAGAAAACTGAATTGTAAGGAAGTCTGACAACCATTCATCCAGACTAGTAAGAGGGGCAGAGTCAGCGGCCTGCGGAGAGGGGTCGCAGCAGAAAAAAGTGGTGGTTGGCGGTGCTGGGCGCACAGGTGGGGCTGGCAGACCCAGGGTGCCAAGGTGGTTGCTAGCAGACCCAGTGAGACACACAGGGTGGTTGGCTGACTGTGGACGCGCATTCGTGTACAGACAAACCAGGCGAGAATGGGGAGCAAGTCTGACCGCGAAGTTCAGGGCCCCAGCACCAGGAAATGAAACCTAAAAGCACCGATTGAAAACACTTGTGGGGGCTGAGGTGCTGAGAGAGACTCCCAGCCTCACAGAATAGTTCATTTGAGAGACCCACAGGGTCCTAGAACACACACAAACCCACCCACCTGGGAACCAGCACCAGAAGGGCCTGATTTGCTTGTGGGAAGCAGCAGAAGGGACTGAAATACAAGAGAGAGTGTGGACCAAGTGCCATTGTTCCCTCTCTGACCCTGCCCCCATATATAGATAACGTCACAACCCAGCAACTGGGTTGCCCCGCCCTGGTGAACACCTAAGGCTCCACCCCTCACAACGTAACAGGCACTACCAGATCCCACCCCCCCAAAAAAAATAGGTCAAAGGAAAGAACAGATCAAGGACCCAGAGCCAATACATCTAAGCCACCAAGAGATAGCCAACCTATCAGATGCACAGTTCAAAGCACTAGTGATCAGGATGCTCACAGAATTGGTTGATTTTGGTCACAAATTAGATGAAAAAATGAAGGCTACAATAAGTGAAATGAAAAATGCACAGGGAACCAATAGTGATGGGAGGAAAACTGGGACTCAAATCAATGGAGTGGACCAAAAGGAAGAAAGAAACAAACAAACAGAAAAGAATGAAGAAATAAGAATTCAAAAAAATGAGGAGAGGCTTAGGAACCTCCAGGACATCTTGAAACATCCCAACATCCGAATTATAGGGGTACCAGAAGGGAAAGAGGAAGAGCAACAAGCGGAAAACTTATTTGAACAAATAATAAAGGAGAACTTCCCCAATCTGGCAAAGGAAATAGACTTCCAGGAAGTCCAGGAAGCTCAGAGAGTCCCAAAGAAGTTGGACCCGAGGAGGAACACACCAAGGCACATCATAATTGCATTAGCCAAGATTAAAATGGAGGAGAGAATTCTAGAAGCAGCAAGGGATAAGGGGACAGTCACCTACAAAGGAGTTCCCATCAGACTGTCAGCTGATTTCTCAAAAGAGAACTTACAGGCAAGAAGAGGCTGGAAAGAAGTATTCCAAGTGATGAAAGTCAAGGACCTACATCCAAGATTGCTCTATCCAGCAAAGCTGTCATTTAGAATGGAAGGGAAAATAAAGTGCTTCCCAGATAAGGTCAAGTTAAAGGAGTTTATCATCACCAAGCCCTTATTATATGAAATGTTAAAGGGACTTATCTAAGAAAAAAAAGATAAAAAATATGAACAGTTAAAAGACAGCAAACTCACAGTTATTACCACACCTAAAACAGAAGCAAAAACAAACTAAGCAAACAGCTAGAACAGGAACAGAACCACAGAAATGGAGATCACATGGAG